>JAOUQX010066606.1:0-16129 GCA_028566295.1 Liobagrus marginatus | reverse complement strand
CATCTCCTTTGTTTTGCTGACGTTCAGGAGGAGATGGTTTTCCTGGCACCATGTCTCTAGGTTTTTAATTTCCTTGACGTAGTCCGTCTCGTTGTTGTTGGAGATCAGACCCATCACAACTGTGTCATCGGCAAACTTTATGATGGCAAACTTTATGACTTGTTACTATACACACTGTGATGTTCCTGGTGATTGCCTTTTTAAAGTAACTTTCTTTCACTTTCGAGGCATTTTGGTGGTTCTCACTATAGTATCTGTTAATCATTCCCTCGTGTGTTAAATTTAAGCAAGTAGTCCAATTTATGCTTTCATAAGGTATTTTAACCTTTTGTAACTCAGTTATCCACAATATTAGGTATCTAACTTCCTTAAAATCACTCGGGTTTGTTTGATTAATTCTATTGCCTTCTCCAGCACCCCTGCTGTTTTGAGCGACTGACCGACCACCCAGATGTCATGCAGATGTCCTGGACATCTACTACCAGGTCCTGTGGTAAGAATATTTCAGAACTCATTTTCCACGTCCGATTAACGGAACACGCTTCATTACTTGAGACGTTTCTTATATTTAATACTGCGGTTCCATACAATGAGTATATTTTTTGTTGACATACCCTTGTAGTTCCATTTAGGTAGGTTTCGTTTATAAACTGCCACTGATTGTCTTTTGTCATTCAATTCTTTTTGACACTTATTAACCTGCCATATGAATTTGTTGGATATAACTCATTTATCAGTGTAGTAAAGTCCCTTGAAGTCCAATTAGCGCAATTTTTTGTCAATTCTGTGGCATTTATTCCCACAAACCTGAGTTCCAGGTCTGCATATACTTGTCCTAGGCTGATGTTCAGGCCTGTTGCATTCGGACACAATCTTCGTATTGTGTGTGTTGTCTCCTTACACGGGATGTAGGATTCTTCTATCATGATTTGACGCACGTCCAGACCTATTATGAATAGAGTTAGGGCCCCTATTATTCCTATGCTAGGTATTATTATTATCATTCCGGAGTGCTTACACTTCTTCTTTTTCCTCCTCCACTTCCTTTCCTCTTCCTCTTACTTAACCTGATCAGCGTCGCAGTGTCTTTCCAACCTCATCTACAACGAGATTAATATTATTGTTGGTTTTAGCTTTTCTTCCTTAGAATATATATCCATCTTCCTCCTTTGGCTTTGAGCTCCGTTTTTCCCATTTGGAGCTGTTTTGTTTGGCTTTCTCTTCTCTTTCTCTATCCTGTGCTGTGGATCCTATCAAAACCATAGCTCTTTCTGAAGTGTGGTATAGGCCTAGAACTGGTCCACCGACACTTCTATACAGGGTAAAGCATAACCTCTCTTTTTCCTTACTCTCTTCATTAACTTTGGTGTTAGGATCCCCCCTTTTGACGGGATTAGTTCCCAAACTACCTTTTTGGCCACCAATGTAATCTGTTGCCCTAGACAGTTGGTGTGTGTTAACGTCACCGCTATCTTTCCTTTCCTTCCAAAGATTGGTGACCTCACTATTCTCCATTGCGAGATGTACATGCCATCATCTGAGACACTGCATGAATCCCCTTCTTTCATCATGACTACTGCCATATCTACCAGTGTAGTTATTTCCCAACGTTTGGTGGTTGGATCTCTGGCCCAAACCACATTTGTAGGTTCACCTGGTTTTCTTCTCAACTTCATCCCCTCTATCGGACATAAACAGCCTCTAAGCTGTTTGTGCGATAAATTCAAGTTCATGGTGCATGCTAAGGTTCTCTCTGCCCTACTTAGCACCACCATGCCCTCTAAAGCATGTGTAAATATTTCTGCATTCTCTATCCTGTGTAGACAAACGTTATATTCTTCATCTGAGATCATTTCTCCTATTACCTCTCGTATCGCTGTCTTATCATGCATTGACAGTAGGGGGTGTATTCCCCCAGTCTTGCTATCTTTTAAAGCCCATTCAGGATTTATTATTATTCAACCATCCCATGTTTACTAATTTAGTGCAAATTTGGCAGCTTTCCAGAGTGGACCCATTCCAAACACATTGGCACTGTTCCCCTATTAGGGTGTATGCCCTAGTGCATTCTCCACACTTCATACAGTCACATAATAGTTGTTTTTCCATAACTATTAGTACTTCTCTTGGGTATTTTCCACGACATTTTCCACACAGGGCAGCATGTGACACTGCACATCCCTGTATTCCTCCTGAGCTATTCCAGCAAGATATAAATCTCCTGGCATCCTCTCTGTGAGCTATAGCCACTTCACATGGATGCATACACATCAGACACCGCATATTATTGTATCGGACCATTTTTAGTATACCTTCCTCCTTTAGCGCATTGCAGAAGTAGGCTCCCTGCCTGGTCTCCGTTCTTTTAAGAAAATCAGTTACCTTTATTTGGGGTCCTTTCGATACATCCAGCCTTATCATCCCCCTTTGACCATTCACTCTTATCCAGTTTTTCCTCCATCTTGCATTTTCGGCCATATTAAATCCCGTATAGAGTTTATGCTGTTATTCTCTAGCTCTACTGTTTGCTTGTCCAATTTTTTGATCACCTTATCTTCTGTGCCTATATTACCTTTGAATTTACCTTGTTTGACTCGTCCTTGTATATAAACGATGTTCCCTACCTTTAAAGGGTTTCGTTCTTTATTGTCTGTCAACGGAGTTTTCCTTATTATTCTGTAATTGAGATAATCAAGACAAGTTATTAGTTTATCATCCCAGTCTTTCTCACATTTATTCTTTACCATCCAACTTTTTTTTCCTATAGCTCTTTCCGCTATCCCGTTAGAGCAAGGTTGATATTTTACTGATTTAATCAATTGACCACTTGTTCTTGTTTAAGGAAATCATCTATTTCTTTTCCCGAAATATTATTGCATTATCTGCCCTTAGTCATTTCAGTTTTCCCTTATGCAAGAAGTATTGTTTCAGGCTTGTTATCACGTTTACCGCATTGCTTAGTTGATACGGGTACGCTACTATCTCACCTGAGCAATTGTCAACGATTATTAGGGCATAGAAGTTGTTCCTCTTCGTTCGAGGCCTCATTGGGCCTGCAAAATCTATACTCACTTCTTTTCCTATCTGTTCAGTTTTAATTTGTCCTGTAGCCGTATTTCTACTGCTCATATCCTTACGACAGTCTGAGCATCGCATTTTTATCTTCTCATATATCTTTACGTAATTGGAGACGTTTAGATCATGCTTTTTAAGCCATATCCCCACCCATTTGGTGCTCGGCTGATAGTTACAATCATGCAGATCCATTAAAACTTTCTCGCCGTCCTCTACCTTCCTTATTGTTTTTATTTGAAATACCATATCCACCTCCTTATTCCCTTTTGCGGCATAAGTTTCTGGTTTAGTATGGCTTGTTTGATGTACTACAATTGGATTAGCATCTTTAAGTAATTCAGCTATGTCTTTCCACATTGGTGCATATCTCACTGGCTTTTTCTTCGCTGTATTATAACCATTCTTTTTCCAGCTTTCTAGATCTCTGTTTACACCTTCCGTAAGGGAGTTACTATCTGAAACTATTATGGGTTTCATTATCTCATTAGTTTTTGCACAAGGTCAAAGCCATGCGCAAAGCTGTGAGCTCTGCTCCCTGTGCAGATTCATCCACCAGCTCTTTTTTATGTTCATACACGGTCCGTCCATTTTCTTTGACTATAAACGCAGATTGAACTTTATTATTCAAAGTTGACCCATCAGTGAATATAACAATTCCTTTCTTGGTTACCTGTGTTTCTTTTTGCTTCTTTTGTATCTTCTGCGTTCGGTATCTTATCTGTAAATCGTTTACAAGTGTGCCAAGTTCCCCCCACATGAATTTATGGATTTTCCCTTCGTTCTTTATCAACCTTCTTTGTTCGGTTTCTAGCAGGCCAATACCATCTGGGTATTTAGGTGGCGCTTCTATATAGATGTCTTGCCCGCTTGCTGGGGATTTTAATGGTAATAGGAGCTTGGCAACAGTCAATAGTATATTGACTGCACTATTGGGATCATGTTTAAGTGCGCTATGTTCCCTGGGGTATGAATAGAAACTTGTAGGCAGTGGTTCCCCATCATTAAAAATCACTACCTCAATTTCATTTTCTTTATTGTTTATTCTCACCACTAGGGGCGTTTCCTGGTTCCTTCGTGTTAACTTCCCTGAGTCTAATGTCATTTGAATAAGTTCCCTTTTTAACCTCTCATCATCTTCAATCCATGTCAGGGACTTTGCAGATGTTAATTTATATAATCTCTTTGTTTTACTTGCATACCCGGGCACAAGGGAGCGGCAGTAATTAAAGGTTCCCAGCAGGCTCTGTAAATATTTTATGGTTTTAGGTCATTTGTCCAGGCATTCCTCTAATCGATCCCTCATAAGCTTCAAGACTGCTTTAGTGGTTCCTGACAAAGTAAACCCTAAAAATTCTACTTCCGTTTTACCCACTTCTATCTTTTTTATAGACGGTTTTAACCCTTCTCTTGTTAATCTGGACATGACCTCCTCAAATATTTTGAAGTGTTCATTCTCATCCTCAGTAATGATCAAAATATCATCTATGTATACAGTTACATTAGGGACCCCCTGCAGCACTTCAAGCAATGCTGCTTGGAATATGTTTGGAGAGTTCAAAAATCCCTATGGTAATCTACTGTAAACATATTGGTGTTTTCCAAATGTAAATGCGGTTCGCTCATAACTTTCTTGATGTAGAGGCAGCGACCAAAATGGATTACACAGATCTATTTTTGACAGAAACTTCCCTCGGCCTGTCCCATTTGTGGTATCTGCAGCATTTATTAAATAACGAGTATCTGGTACTGTCACCTTATTTAATGCTTTATAATTAGTTACCATTCTCCACGAGCCATCTGGTTTCTTCACGGCTTGTATTGGGGCATTTGTGGGGGCAGATTTAACCTGTTTAATAACCCCCGGCACTTCTAACTGTTTTATTGTGCTCGCAATCGATTCTACAGCTCCTTTGGCAATTGGATATTGCCTCTGGGGTGCAGGTATGCCCCCGATTATTTTTGCCTCATACTTGCTATTCATTTTGCCACAGTCATTCTTGGACCTTCCGTAATACGGGTCATATTTATCCAGTAACTTTTTTAGACGGTTCTTATCTAATGTGGTTTCGGATAATATTCGATCTTTTTCTTTAGCTATGTCTATTTGAGCTTCAGTCAGTAAGACCTTCTTGAGGTCTGTTAAGGCTATTAGGTTCTCCTCTCCCAATATTACTTCCATGCCTTGCTTATCGCACACCTGTTGTTCTTTAGCCTGCCCATCATAACCTGCTACATAGTAAGTTTTGCTGTTTGGCTTTAGATTTCCTGTCTTTTCCTTAGAAACTATGCTAACATCGGCACTTAAATCAATTTCTAATAATTTACCTTCCGGATTTTTGTACCATATTCTGCCTTTCTGTTCAGATATTCATTGATCCATTAGCATGTCTCTCAAAGCTGAGGCTGCATGATCCTATTTTTTACGATGTTTCGATTTCTTTCTCTCCTCTGCAGTCATTCTTAACCACTGTTCTTTGGGTATAAACACGCTTTTAGGCCTGTCCGGCGCATAGCTGCTTTTTGTTTTGTCTTCAGGTTTGTTATCATATCTCGACTGCACCATGTATTTATTTCCTGTTTGTGCTGCAGGTTTTGCAGCTACTGATTGAGGCTGCGCACCCTGTCTAAGCGGCCTTTGCCAACCTTGCTGTCTGCCCCCCCCCCCTCCTTGTTTTCCTCTTGAGGGCGTTTTAACTCTTTCTCTGCTCAAGTAACTATGTTTTGATTTAGCGTACCTGTTTGGCCTTCTTCTTGGGGTTTGAGTATTTTCAACATTCAGTTTCTGTATTACTGACTTCTCCTTCTTGTTACATAATCCTTCTGATTTTCTGTTATATTTTATCCCAAACATTATTATTTCCTCTAGTCTGGTTTCAAAGCCAATGTTCATGAGCTCTGCTAGACCTTTTATGGTACCCCCCTCATGCATATCCTGTAAATCTTCGACTATGATCTCCGCAGTTTGACCGTTTTCAATTTCCTTATTTATGGTATGTAATAGTCCGTGGACTTGGATGCGTTCTATTTGTTGCTTTTTCTTTTCTTCCTTCCAGTAGTCAGTTTTAAAGCACTGCGGTATTCTATCACATTCATATTCCTTTCAGGACCGATTTTTACAATGAGCATTTTATTTATTAGGTTGTCGCTAGCTTTCAGGATCTGCCCCATTTGTACCAGGTCTTTTGACCTGTCTAGGTCTGATTTACCCTTTGGGGAATACCCATTTAATGCTTGGAATGCAATCATTTCATTTCCTATCCTGGGATCTACTCCTACAGGATCTGGATCCGGGTTAATTTTTGGCTTGGGACAAGATTTTCCTGTTACCTTTTTGATCATGGTTTGTATTATGTCAGTTGTGTCATGCACCTCATCATGCACCTCATCAGATGAGCATGAGTCATCGCTTTGTGCAGGCCTTGGTCTTATAGTACCTCTGGTTACTTGGCTCTGTCTAAGAAATTTCCTCCTAAACTTTTTTATCACATTATGCGGTATGTTACTTTTTTACTCCCAGCACAATCGCTGCTAGTATTTGTTGGAGCCCATCCAACTTCTGGAAGAGCTGGTCTAATTTAGCCTTTTGATTAATGTCTGCTCTATCCATTATCTCTGCTGCAGTTTCTCCAGCTACCAGGACCAAAGTTAATTCTGTCAGTCCTAATTACTCTTCATCAACCTCATTTAGCATGTCTTTCGCAGCCTGGCTCCATTTAAATTTCTCATTTGAACATGTTTTAAGGTGTCCACATTGCTTCTGGGTTTTACATGCCCTGGAGCTGTCTTTTCTTTCATTGGAGCTAGCTTGCCCTTTGCTAGTATAAATTTTTCTCCGTGCTGGTATTATGTCTTCATCTGATGAAGTGCTAGACGAAGTATCGCCCGCAGTCTCTTGTGCTGATTTTTGTGACTCTGTTCTTGTACCAGTTAATAGCCCTGAATTTCCCCCACACTACCGTTTTAGGTAGTTTTGGATATAAACCTGGGCCATCTATTCTCCCTGTTATTGGGTTTATGTCGGTGCCCTGCGTCACTACTGTTTTGCCAGAGTTTACCGATACTGCGTCATCTTCAGAGGGAGGTTCTCCCTCGCCGTGGTTGTGTTCTGCACTTCTTGCATTTTTTTCCTTTTATGTCCTGGACCTCTTTTACCCTATCAAGGATATTTTGATCCAGGATCATTTCTTTTTCAGATAATATTATAATAAACTCTGCTTTCATGTCTATACCTGATTGCTGTGCATCATCCAGTATAGCCCTTATACCTTTGTTGCAAAGTGTTCTAAACCTTCCATCACCTTCCAACTTCCATCATAGTTTCCAGTCCACACCACCTGCTTCTAGTGCTGAGGCCGTGGTGACTTCTAGGATTATTTCTCTAGACATTATTGTATGCCCTTGGTGTAATTATTCAATTCCAATATCAATTGAATCACAAAACACACTGTCTGCATTCTGGGATGGTTGAATTCTATCTTGTTCCTTCTGCTAGAACCTGATCTCTTTATAAGTCAGTGCGCGCGTTGTTCGCAGAGGTTGGCTCTTATCAGCGTTGACCTTATCACAACGTATGGGCCACCATGTTTTGATATCCCATAGGAAATCAGGGAATATTGGTATATAATTAAGACCTAAGTTTTATACTTGAGATCCCCCTTGAATTATCTGTGGATTCTATGTGGAGTTTCCTGCCTTATGTATTTAAAGATAAGACCTCCATTGCACGGGGAAGGGTCAACCCAAACACCTTCTGTATGTTTCTTTACTTTAAAGATACTCACCACCCTGGTGGAGTCCCTTCGGCTTTTTTGGACTTAATCTTCTTGACCCTAGGCTAATTTGAGAACTCAAATAGACACCTGAGACTTTGTATACCTTTTGAAGATTTATTAAGTTTTAATCACCTTGGTTACATGTGATAAAAGTCTAAAAGAAAAAGAAAAAGTCAGAGGATAAAAATCTAAGTCTAAAAGAACTTAAAGGACATCAGAAGAGATTTTTTAAAGTATCTTTTCCTAAATAAGTAAGCAATCCTGCTTAACTTATTTCCCATCAATTGCAATGGCACTTTGCAATCCCCACAGCTATCTAATCTCAGATACGCCGAGTTGAACACACACTTAATCTTTTGAAAATCTCTCCTTTTATATCATTTCATCTAAGGTTATCTTGAACGCTTGGTAAATAAAATGCAGCTTTCACAACGTGAGCATTTATTAAACAAAATAAAATGCAGGCATAAAGCCCTCTTGGATTGGTTCACACAAAACAAAATGCATCTCTCACGATGTGCGCATGTATTAAACAAAATAAAATGCAGGCATAAAGGCCTCTTGGATTGGTTTACACAAAACAAAATGCACCTTTCATGAAGCAAGCATGTCTTACACAAAATCAAATGCAGGCATAAAGCCCTCTTGGATTGGTTTACACAAAAGAAAATGCAGCTTTCATGAAGCGAGCATGTCTTACACAAAATCAAATGCAGGCATAAAGCCCTCTTGGATTGGTTTACACAAAAGAAAATGCAGCTTTCATGAAGCGAGCATGTCTTACACAAAATCAAATGCAGGCATAAATCCCTCTTGGATTGGTTTACAGAAAACAAAATGCAATTTTCATGAAGCGTGAATAAAAATAAAATTAAAACATGCATCTGCAAGCATGGCGCCTGCTTTACAAAATGCAATAGGTAACAGCAAAATCACATTCTTATCTATGCAGCTTTTTTATGCCGCAAGCATGTTTTCTTCATTCATGTTATGGTATCAGTTATCATCAGAATCAAGCCAGCCAGGTTTTCCGTTGTCGTCTCTCTTGACAGCTGTCTGTGGGAAAACAACAGCTGTCTCCCTGGCCTTTCCTGTTGTATTGCAGCAACATTTTGCAACAATGCAAAATATTGCAACTACGTTGCATCTGTTCATTTCATTTAGTCAATTTTTCCATAAGATTTATTGCTGCTCACAGCAGTTTTAAGGTCTGACCTCTACGTGTTTTTTACCTGTGATTTAGTTATAACCTTCCCTTTAGCTAATCTCTGTCTCCATCTCTGCCTCTTATTTTTTCTTCCTGAATTTATTTTCACTCATGCCATTTTACTCTCAAGTTCTTGATCATTGCTTTGTTGGGGCTTTGGAGGCAAACTTCATTGTGGTAGAGGTTTACGAGTAGGCGGGCTATAGTGCAATCTTAACACACTCTCCATCCAGAATCACTGGAGCACACTGCCACCGCAATCCATTTGGCAGGATCTCCCTCACTGTGCCACCTCCACAGTACCAGAACACTTCTGCCAAAGCTCGCGTGCCTATTCTCAAGCTTGGCAGATCCCACGGCTTTAGTGCGCTGCATTGGCTGCTCCTGGCACCAGTTGCTTGTCAGCCTGCTGCAACATTGACCATTGCATTTGGTCCCATGAGCACCTTCTCGCAGGCTAGGTCACTGATTCATCCAACCTGGGACGCTAGGCAAGCGGGAAAGTTTGATTCCTTCTTTACCTGCATCAGTATCCAAGTGCTTGCCCACGCTGCTGCAGGGTGGTGATCACACACCATGCTCTAATCTCTCATCCCCTCTGCCCCATGGGACCTGCTGAATGCCCCAAGCAGGCACAATGCACCTTCAGTGCGCCTCACTGTATGGCGGCCTGCTGCACTCGCCCAGTCCTCTGGTGGGCATGACTTGCTCTAGTCTCCTCTTTCTCTGGTGACATATAACACACCTTTCATTGCCACTTACCTGTTATGCTGGCTCCATCAGCCATCGTCGGTTCAAGTTGCCATTGTTTGCCGCTTTTTCTTCTTAGGCTCTCTTTTTCCTCCCATGAGCTTGTCAGGATCCTTGGTCTCTTGGTGGCACATGCATCTGCATCCTGCAGTGCGAAGACAGCACGTGCCTCCCAGTTCATGCACTTATCCATAATCTCATCAAGTCTCTGCAGCCTGGTGTGCTAGACTGCAAACATGGCAAGGCCTGCTTCCCTGTCCAAGATGCTTCTGGTGGCGCACGCTGCTGCCTTGAGCACCAGTCCGTGCCTAATGTCCGCTTGCAAAGATTTTGTCTTTCTGGGCACCCCGACCCCCAGTTGCCACTGACACTGTACCCCCCACTTAGATACTTAGCCTATTGTCATCAATGCCAGCAGCAGATCCTGGACAGAGCTGGGCTCTTGCCCGTTTCTGTACATATTTTTCACAAATTTCTTCTTCAGGGCACCATTGGCCATGTTGTGCCCTGTGATTGTGGATGATACATGCATCGCAGCCTCCGCATGATATTGAGGCTGTCAGTGATCATGCCTATTACTTCATTAAAAAAGTTGGGCCCATTGTCGGTGCTCAATTTCTCTGACCCCCCGAACCTCAGAATCACTTCTCTGCACAGAGATCTTGCCACAGATTTTGCATCTCTCCTTGCTGTTGCCTGGGCTTCCACTGAGCAGCTGAAATGGTGCACCACTACCAGAATGTAGTGTTTTGCCTCCTTTCTCTCATTCCTGTCCAGACAGTCAATTGTCAGATGCCTGAACCACCCTTTTGGATCTGGTATGTGCCCCATGGGAGTAGAGAAATTAAGCTAGAAACATCGCTGCAGCTGAGGTGGTATTCAAGTCCAAGTTCAAGTTTATTGGTCACAAATACATCGTACGGTACAACATACAGTGAAATTCTTTAGTGACTTACTATTCATTTGCTATAAGAGGGGAGGGGGCTAGAGAGAAGGTACTGCTACTTATCTACTGTATATATTAAGAAAGGATTTAAATATGTATATAGTAGACAAAACTATATATATATTTAAATCCTTTCTTATTCTGACCAGGCTTGTGCTTCTGTGGTTGCTAGAACAAGCGGCAGTGGTTTTCCACCACACAATGAAGCTGGAAATGTCACTGCAGCTGAGGTATTAACCTGTCCTCAAAGTGCTCTCTTGTATGATGTACGAAAAACATCCCTGCTGAGGTGGTGGCCAGTCGATGTTGGTATATGCTTATGTCGGAGAAACCATCCCTGCTGAGGTTGTGGCCGTTCTGGCATGAATTTTGTTTTGTGGTAGCTAGAAATGTCATGACTGCGGCAGTGGTAATTTTGCCACACCATGAAGCTAGAAGTGCCACTGCAGCTGAGGTGGTAATTCTGCCTTGACCTGTCATCTGCGGTAGCTATAAATGTCACGAATGTAGTAGTGGTAATTCTGCCACACAATGAAGCTAGAACTATCAGTGCAACTGAAGTGGTTATTCTGCTTTCACCTGTGGTCCTGTGATAGCTATAAGCGTCACAACCTCTGTTCTGCAGGTTCTCCTGCTTGAGCTATAGTTGTAAGACTGCTACTACAGTTTAGGGTGAGTTTATCGTGGAAACGTTGCTCCTGCTACAGCTGAGGTTGTATGCTTTCTGCTGCAGTGGGTAACACTGCTGAGCAGTGGGGTGGGTGTAGATGAGAACAGGGCTCTGGTGGGAGCTGAGGTGGTTAAGTTGTGGCCGTGAAGATGGATTTAGTTGAGAGGCAGCGCTCCTTTGGGTCTGGAAGACATTACTGCTGCGCCAGTGGTAATTCTGTCCGGAAGAAATTCTGTCTTAAACTGTGTTCCATTTTAAGGTGTGCTTCGGCAAGAGCTGTACTGGTGTCACTGTTAATGCTGGGGCTGGGAGCCTAGCTGATGAGTGTTCGTTGAGCTTCTTTTAAGTGGTCGCGAGCTGAACAAATGTAGTTTTTTAAAATTTGCATGAGAGATCGGTTGTTTTGTTGATGAAAAGCAAATTGAAACTGAATTAAAACTGAATTGAATTATAAAGCACTTTTAACAAAACACATTGTCCCAAAGCAGCTTTACAAAAGAAGCAAAACAGACAAAATTAAAAAAGGCTCATATACATCTTCAAACTTCCTACACAGGTCCACACGTATCAGGCCCTCTCGGCATGCGTGCACTTCAGAAAGGCCAAAGGAAACCTACCAACCGATCTGCTTGTCTACCACTGATAAATCTGTAACTGTGGGGTGCGTCTCCGGGTTGAAACTGGACGTGATGGTTGCATGATGATGGTGAAAGATGCCAGTATGAGCATAGCATCGAGAGTGCTTGTTATGTTGATGGAGCCATATCCTCGGCAGAGGGTGGAGATGCATTTTGTGAGAATGTCCAGGGTAGTAGGTTTCCTGACATCATGGCATGTGGGTTGTGTTTTTTGTATGCCTTTATTGAGAAGAGATGTCTGTGAGTTGGATATGTCGGGCGATGGGATATGAATGAGGTGATTGTGAGAACAGAAAATTCATGGAAGCCTAGGTTATATGTGCAATGAAATGTCTTAAAACCTCTCCAGGCAGTTACATATGATTGCAGCCTTCGAGGGGATATTGCTTCTAGAATGTAGTTGAGGGAGGTGTCAAGAAGGGTTTTTAAAGGGCGGTTTAGGGCTAGATCGGCCTTGAATAATGACATGCTGGGGAGGTGGGTGGATCCATCTAGGGTGCCGATAGCTTGCATTTCTGCCATGATCTGTTGTCTGATACTGCTGGTGGCAGGGATTGGTTCTACCACTTTTGTGATTCGTTGGCTATGCCGTGTTGTTGCTGTAACTCGTGTGATTGAACTGTTTTTCTGCTCTGTACTCCCCGGCAGAGGCAGCCTCATGCTTGGTTTGGCCCCTGGGGCTTGTGGTGGGGAAAAAGCGGTTGGGCAAGGGACAGGGTGTGCATATGTATGAGGCGCATGGGTCGGCCCCATAATCAGAGGCAGCTTCACTCTCGGGTCAGCTCCCGGAGCCTGGAAGTAGAGAAAGGTGTTGGGGAGAAAAGTGGTTCGTGCCCAGGAGGAGTGTGTCTGAGCTTGCCAAGGCTTGCAGAGGTAGCCTTACGCTAGGATCTGACTGGGGGGCCGCTGACCACGTGGAAAAGGGGGCTGATAAATGGGGTGGGACATGAGAAACTCATGCTTCCCTTGTGCTTTGCTCAGAGCCATTCTCATGTTAGTGTAACTGCTGACAGCAGTGTGGAGGGGGGCATGACCTAGGCTCACCGCTGATCTGTTGACTTAGCTCGATGTGAGGGGAAGACTTAAGTTTGTTTGTGAATGCGGGGGCATTACCTTTGCTTCATGTTCATTCTAGGGGGGGTCTCTCCGTGGCCGAATGGGCGGTCCGCTGTGTGGACATGTGAAGCACGTATATTTCTGAGTTTGTTATTCTTCTGGAGAAATGGATGTTAGCGTTAATGAGCGCTTGTCTCAAGCTTACCACGGTCCACTTTACTATTGCTGGGGAAGTTGGTTTTTGCCTTCTTGTTGGCTGTGAGGTTAATCCACGGCTGCATGGAGTGCGGGTGGAAGCTTGGCTTTGCTGTCGTTTGCGCTGTATTTCCAAGGTGTTTTGTTTTACCGCTGATCGGGGAGCTTTTTTTCAGTTGCGTGCTGCAGCATTTCCTGTGCAGACTTATCGTCCATTGGGAAAAGCTGGATCTCTGACATTTTCACAATGATGAATATCTCAAGGACGTTGGGTGAGTCAATTCTGTCTTTATATATGCTTCCGTTCATGCTGATTGGATAGGAACTTGGATTACTTATTGTTGGCAGCTGGTTTAAGATCATGTGTTGCTTTGAAAGCTTACTTGGATGTTGCTCCTCTCAAAATTTGTTTAGCAAACATCACTTATTTGCATCGTTTACCTCTCTCTCACTTTACTCTCACTCTCACTAGCCTACAGTTTACTCCTTACCACCCTGGAAAATGTTCGTAAGCTCACCTCATTGCCGTTATCAGTTACAAGGGGATACACACCACACGCACCTACTGTCTTTGGGACATTATAAGGTGGTGAGCGCTCCGGCTCCACACCTTCACCCAACTTTGAATCATCGAAGTCAATCTGGGGAATTGTGTTCTTACACAGGAATCATGCGTTGCGTCAGCTTTCTTAACACTATGTTCAAACCATTCCACTCGAAACCACTTTAGTATTATATATATTATCTTCCACCTTATGTCAAACAGTTTGATTGATCCGACCCCATTTTTGGACCAACGAGCGACAAGCTTTTAAGCCCCACCCCTTTTCAAGGACCAATGAATCACGAGCTTTTGTTGTGTTTGTTCTATGTTCCGCCCCCCTTTAAGCACCTATGTCGTATGTCCTTTGGCCCCACCCCTTTGAAACACCAATGATGTATGTCCATTGTTGTGTTAGGTCTATGCCCGCCCCTTTTCATGAGCTATGTTATATGCCTATTGTTGTTTTTGACTTTCGCCCCGCCCCTTTTAAGCAGCTATGTTGTATGCCTATTCTTGTGTTTGACTTTCTCCCCGCCCCTTTTAAGCAGCTATGTTGTATGCCTATTGTTGTATTTGGTCTATGCCCCGCACCTTTTAAGCAGCTATGTTGTCCTTTGGCCCCGCCCCTTTTAAACAACAATGACGTATGTACATTGTTATGGTAGGTCTATGCCCTGCCCCTTTTAAGCAGCTATGTTGTATGCCTATTGTTATGTTTGGTCTATGCCCCGCCCCTTTTAAGCAGCTATGTTGTATGCCCATTGTTGTGTCCAGTCTATGTCCCGCCCCGTTTTTACACATACCTTTTCCTGGCTGCTGTTAGATGTAAATAAAAAATTGACATGTTGTGATAATAGTCAAATATAAAAAATAAGGTAATGCCCGATGACCATATGTACGCGCATACGCGCACGTGTCTCCGGGGCACCCCTGCAGCTGTTATCAACCAATCAAAATGGTTGCCACGTGACGTCGGTCACAATGGCGGACAACAGTAGTTACACACATGCGCACACATACCATACGATAGACCATCCGTTTTAAATGCATTCTTTAATAGTTTATTAGTTAAAAACTTTATTTGATTATTTCTAAACGGTATCCAAAATAAACTCTCTCTCTCTTTCGTGCGCACACACGCATTCGTACGCACACCCCTTAGTTTTGACAACCCGCACGGTGGTTAGATGAGAGATTTCCGGATTAAATATAATCCTAAATTAAAGTATGTAAAAAACATTACCAAACATTTTAAAAGTTTTATTTTGAACGTTCTCACCAGTTACATAATTGCATACTAATTGCATCGGATGCTCATTCAGACAACACAAGACATTTCAAAGGTTTTATGACCTCCGTTTCCCGGAAATCAGTAACAAATGTAGTTATTCAGGCAGTACTGACATTAGAAACTGCCCATCCTCTTTACAAAAAGCCGGAGGTTTTTTTAAAGTCACATGGTTTTTCAACAAACCTCCATTGAAAGACAGACGCAAAATCGTAATGGCGAATGAAAAGGAAAGACTGCAATCTTCTAAACAGGTAAGCATTTTTATTGTTGTGTAATAGAATGATTAACAATTTGATATATATTAAAATGTAAATAGAATTACTAACTGTTTTATTTTTTATTACAGATCAGCTAAGTACTAAATACCCTTAAAGACCATAACATCTAGGATAACAAAACATTTTCGGGTAATACAAGTTTTTTCCTTTAACTCTGTGTTTAACTAATCGTTACTTATTAAAATAAATATTAAAATGTAATTAAAAAAAAAATTTTGTTTCAGACAACTGCGCTTAACTTTATCTGTTGATGAAAACATTGCAAAAGCTTGAGATAACGTCGTTTAATATAACTACACATACAAGTAAGCAATGTCTACATGTTAAACCGTTCGTAGGCCGGATGTTTATCACCATGGCGCTCACAAAGTTTTTTTGTGTTTTCCTTCAGATTCCATGCAAGAGTGGGGAGGGATTGGAGGTCATGAACTGAGTTTTGAGCTGCCAGGAGTGCGGGGGTGAAGATCTACAAAACAGCAATGACATCCGAATGTTTCTTTATTGTATGAAAATTGCAAGGCTTACATCTTTCCAGGTAGAAAAATTTCTAATTACCGTATATACGTGTATAAGTCGACCCGGTGTATAAGTCGACCCCCCCATTTTTCATTCGCAAAATTGGGTTTTCTTCTATACTCGCTGTATAAGTCGACCCCCCCCCTACCACCTTCCGAGACAACACCATTTAAGAAAAAAAAAAATCAGAA
>JAOUQX010066308.1:0-16135 GCA_028566295.1 Liobagrus marginatus | reverse complement strand
TTTTCACAATGCTATTTATATTTCAGCTATAATTCTAGAATACTATATATACATATCTACCACTAACTATGTCTAAATGAAACCTGTGATAATCAACAAATCACACAATGAGGTGTAACATTGCGGGAGCGCTCACTGGAGTTTTAACCACTTCCGGTTTGCGGCCGCGTCACTTCCGGTTTACGTCATTCACCGCAATGTTGCACTTCCGGGTCAGCGTATATATAAGACGCGCTCCTAGACTGTTTACCTCACGAAGTATTGTTTTGCCGACATGCCAAGCAACCTCCTTTGACTATCTCCAGTATATTCTATTCTAGTAAGTCCTAAACTCTAAGCGTAGTTTCTGCAATTGTGCAACGAACTTTCTCCACTTCCTCTGGCTCCATCCAGTTTGCTTCACGCAGCTCTGATCAGCAAGTTAACACGCACTCGTCTGCATTTGGATCCTAAATCTTCCAACAGCCTTCTGTCATCAAGGTCAGCCCCGTGACACATGATACAGAATACGTCGCCTATTGTTATGGATCCAGCAACGATGAACCAGCTTTGCACCGCATTCACAGCATTAAGCAAAACTGTGCAGGATTTACAGGCGCAAATGGCGTCAGCACCTACACCCCCCCACCAGCCCCAGCGCCCCCGCAGGCCGCGTCTATTGTGTTCTCAATGCCTGACAAATATGACGGCAACCATGAAGAGTGCACTCAATTTCTGGGGCAATGTGACATTTACTTTGCAGGACAGCCCCAGACCTTTCATGATGATAGCACCAAGTGCGCCGTTTTGATGACGCTGCTCTCCGGCAAAGGCCGTGAATGGGCATTCGCACTATGGGAGAATGACCCAGGCGTTCAGACCAATTACCGGTACTTCATGCAGCTATTACAGGACGTCCTCCTGCAGGGGGCCAGAAGGTTTCCACCCGGTTGCTACGCCTGAAGCAGGGTGATCGGACCACCGCCGACTTCGCCACGGAATTTCGAACCTTGGCCGCCCAAAGCGGATTTAATGACACCGCCCTGAGGGAAATGTGTAGCGAAGCCCTCAACCCTCAACTGCGTGGAGAGCTATTGGTGAAGGGGGAAGGACAGAACTTCACCCAGTTCGTCACCCTGGCAGTAAAGACGGACAATAATCTGCGGTCCGACCCCCAACTCGCCACACACCACAGGATGCTGACCCCCCCCCCCGCATGCATGGAGGAACCCATGCAGGTGGGCCGCACCCGCCTTACCGCAGGGGAACGTACCCGTCACAAGGACTGTGCCTCTACTGCGGCCAAGCGGATCACCAGGTGCCCGACTGCCCGGTGAAGCCTTCCCATGCGCCGGATAAGGTGAGACACACCTAACCTGTAATAAGAGCCAATTAGTGCTGCCTGTGTCATTACTCGTTCATGGAAAATCTCACTCCCTTTCAGCACTAGTCGACTCCGGGGCCGCTGCCAACGCCATCGACCATGGCCTAGTCCGGCGGCTGAACATCCCTACCATCAACTGTGGCTCCCCCACCTCAGTTACGGGCGTGGACGACTCCCCCATAGGCACGGGACTATGCACCTGCCTGCTGACGTGTACAATAGGTGCCTGCCATGTGGAGGAGATCACCTTTGATGTTATCACCTCCCCCTTCAACCCAGTACTCCTTGGGTATTCGCGGTTGGCCACACACAACCCACAGTTTTGTTGGCACTCCAGGGAGCTGACCCGCTGGTCCGCTCGCTGCCACGAGAAATGCCTCCGCTTGCCGACCCGCATCCCGGTACGAGCAGCGGGCCTCGTCGCAACCCAGCTGCGGCTCCCAGAAAACGTCCCTCCTATGTACACTGAGTTTGCCAAAGTTTTCAGCAAAGAAAGCCGCGGAACTGCCCCCCCCACCGCCCATGGGACTGTGACACTGACCTCCTCCCTAACAAGGCCTTCCCCCCGGGGGCGCGTGTACCCGCTGTCAGCCCCGGAGACCAGGGCTATGGAAGAGTACACATAGGAGGCCCTGGCCACCGGCTTTATTCGGCCATCACCTCTCCGGCGGCATCTGGCTTCTTCTTTGTGGATAAAAAGGACGGCGGCTGCGGCCATGTATAGACTACCGGGCCTTGAACAGCATCACAATAAAGAACCGCTACTCCTTGCCGCTAATACCCCCGGCACTGGAACAGCTCAGGGAGGCTAAGGTGTTCACTAAGCTGGACCTCAGGTCAGCCTACAATCTCATCCGCATTCGGGAGGGCGATGAGTGGAAGACGGCATTTATCACGACCTAGGGCCACTACGAGTACCAGGTAATGGCTCAGTGGTATAAGGCTCTGGGTCAGTGATCAGAGGGTCGGGGTTTCAAGCCCCGCACCAGGCAAGACACCATCATTGGGTCCTTGAGCAAGGCCCTTAACCTCACCTGCTTCAGGGGCGACGTTCGTTCTGGCTCACCATGTGCTCTGACCCCAGCATTCAAATTTGTATGCTGGGATATGCGGAATCAAAGAATTTCACTGTATGTTGTACTGTATGATGTGCATGTGACCAATAAACTGAACTAATGCCATATGGTTTGGCCAACTCCGCTTCAGTATTCTAAGCATTCATTAACGAGATCTTCCAGGACCTCCTGCATTGTTACGTCATCGTGTACACTGATGACATTTTAACCTACTCCCGTTCCGAAACTGATCATGTGACCCATGTCCGGACAGTTCTGACTTCTCTATGGCAGAACCATCTGTACATCAAAGCAGAAAAGTGTGAGTTCCACACCACCGCCACCAAGTTCCTAGGGTACCAGATCAACCCCTCAGGGATCCACATGGACAGAGCCAAGGTTGAGGCCGTCCTGGAGTGGCCAGTCCCTAAGTCAATAAAGGACCTGCAGAAGTTTCTGGGGTTTGCTAACTTCTACCGGTGGTACATTCGCAACTACAGCACGGTAGCAGCACCTCTGACCTCATCACTGTGGGACTAAGCCAAAACGGCTAGTGTGGATGGACTCGGCCCTGGAGGCTTTCCGCCGGCTGAAGACACGTTTTACCTCCGCCCCCGTGCTGAAACACCCGGACCCACAGCTCCCCTTTACGGTAGTGGTGGACGCATTAGACCGAGGGGGAGGGGCGGTCCCCTCCCAGCACCACGGGACGCCCCCCCGTCTGCACCCCTGTGCCTTCTACTCCAGGAAACTTACTCTGGCCGAAGCGAACTACAACATCGGCAACAAGGAGCTCCTGCCTATCAAGGCGGCACTGGAGGAATGGAGACTGGTTGGAGGGGGCTCACCACCCGTTCCAGGTGATTACGGATCACAAAAACCTGGAATACATCCGGGGGGCCAAGCGGAGGAACACACGCCAAGCCAGGCGGGCGCTCTTTTCCACCCGTTTTCAGTTTACGGTCACGTACCGTCCCGGGAGTAAAAACGGCAAGGCGAACTCACTGTCCCATCGCCACGACCCCTCAGATACACCCACGGAGCCGGCCGCCATTCTAACCCCCTTAGTGGTCATAGCCCCGGTACAGTGGGACATTATGGAGGAGATCCGAGGGGCCCGAGAGAGGTACCCGACCCCCCCGGGATGCCCCAACAGCAAGATGTACGTACCCCACAGCCTTCGATCCCGGGTCATTCGCTGGGTTCATGCCTCACCTGGATCTGGACAGCCGGGCGTCAACCGGACAACGTGCCTACTCCGGGAAGCGTTTTGGTGGCCCACCCTTGCACGAGATGCTGCCTCCTTCATGGCCGCTTGCCACGTCTGTGCCCAGGCCTGGACACCCAGCCGGGCTCCCGCTGGGCTCCTGGAGCCCCTGCCCATACCCGGGAAACCCTCCTCCCACATTGCCGTTGACTTCGTCACAGACCAGCCGAAATCACAGGGACATGCGGCAGTGATGGTGATCGTGGACCGATTCTCCAAAGCCTGTTGCATGATTCCCCTAAAGGGCCTGCCCACAGCCCTGGAAGCCTCCCAAGGACTGTTTGAGCATGTGTTTCGGACATACGGGCTCCCAGAGGACATTGTCTCGGACCGGGGCCCCCAGTTTACCTCCCAGGTCTGGAAAGCCTTTTGCAAGCAGCTCAACATCAACGTTAGTCTTACGTCGGGTTACCACCCACAAGCTAATGGCCAGGTCGAGAGGCTAAACCAGGAACTGGGGAGGTACTTATGGTCATACTGCGCCCACGACCAAGAACACTGGAACACGTACCTGCCGTGGGCCGAATATGCCTAGAATTCCCTCACAAATTCCTCCATGGGTCTGACCCCATTCCCGTGCATCCTGGGCTACCAGCCTCTGCTCTTTCTGTGGTCCGGGGAACCCTCTGAGGTACAAGCAGTGGATGACTGGGTGAAGTGAAGTGAACACGTGTGGGAGTGGGCACACGTCTGACTGCAGCGAGCGGTGTGGCGTCAGAAGTTGCAGGCCGACCGCCGCCGGCGTCCACACCCAGACTACCAGCCCGGGCAAAAGGTCTGGCTCTCCACCAGGGACTTACGCTTAGGCCTCCCAATAAGAATCTGAGCCTGAAGTATATAGGCCCCTTCGAGGTCGTTCGCCAGATCAACCCGGTAACCTACCGCCTCTAACTGCCAGCCCGCTACCGGATTGCACCGTCGTTTCATGTGTCCCTGCTGAGGCCGGCCTGGGGGCTACGGACACCGAGCAGGCCAGCATCACTCCCCCCCTTGGAGATCGATGGAGCACCCGCGTATCTGGTGAAGGAAATATTGGACTCCCGCCAGAGGGGAAGGCGAATGCAGTATCTGGTAGACTGGGAGGCATACGGCGCTGAAGAACGGGTGTGGGTGCCGAGGCAGGACATCTTGGACCCGTCATTGATCCGGAACTTCCACCTATCCCACCCCGACGGTCTCGCCCCAAGACCCTGCGGGCGCTCCAGCAAGAGAACTCCAGGAGGCGTTCCTGGAGGGGGGGTACTGTAACATCCTGGGAGCACTCACCGGAGTTTTAACCACTTCCGGTTCGCATGATACATGAGGCTTTCACATTAATCTGGCAACACAGCTCATGCTAGCGCTGGTCTGCGCTGTATTGTATATAGGAAAATCAGCGACCACCAACTGTGCTACAATTCAACTTGAAATAATATTAATTCTATCTTTACTATGTGTAGTAAATAACTAAAAAGAAGCGCAAATTATATTATATATGAGGCGTGTTTCTAGGTGTGATTCAATAGTGATAATCAACAAATCACACGATGAGGCTTTCACATCAACCTGGCAATGCGGAGCTCGCGCTGAGGTGCTTACCATTTAGTTTTGTGAGAGAAATTGGAAAAAAAGCAACTAGGCTAAATTTATGCCCGTAGCTGCCTCGTGTTTTAGTAACATTATTACTCCAACATGTAACGTGATATCAGTGATATTTATACATGGAAATACGGAAATTTAATGAAGGTAAGAGCATTTATTTCTATAGAACGCGGCGCTGGACATGTGTGTGTATAAACAAGAAGTCTAAAGAAACCAAAAGAGACCAGAATATACAAAGATTAAATATCCAGCATCGCGTTAGTTCAGGCAGGCCGCGTCAGTCAACCTTGCACCAGCTGACAGCCAGCTGTTCCATGACGTGCACCAATCCAGTCGTGACACCTATCACAGCGATCATTTAAATCCCCATTCATTCTGCCTTTTTATCGCTAGCTGCACGCTGCTTTCAACTCCCTCCCCCATCCCCAACTCCACCTAAACTGGATCCATAATGTAAAACGGTCATCCGCTCACGACCGCCTCCAGCATACAGGAAATTCAGTCATCAGCTTTCCTGGCGTATTCAGCATTACAACACTAATGTAATATAGACTGAATTGCGTACGCAAGTACGTACGATACTGGCTCTGTTCCGTACCCCAAGGGGGGGTTGACTTGTTGCTCTCCCTGCTCTGTCCAGTAGGGCTGCATGGACAGGTGCATGGAGTTTGCCCAGAACAGATCCATACCACCAAACACTAACTGTATGCATTCATCATTATAATAATAACATTTGACGAAAGCAGCCTGACTGAACTAATTAATCGTAGGGTTAGGTTATGTTAATAAAATATTACATTGTACACTAGCGCAGATTAGCTACACTAAATGTTGCTCCATGTAGACAAAAACCTGTGCCTTGTAAGCATGATAGTTGTGTTTGCTCGGTGACAGTAACACACACACACACAAACACACTCTCTCTTCCTGTCTTGCAGCAAAGGCGCGCTGAGCACCTAAGTAATATAATTAGAGTTATATTTACTATAAAACAGCTCTAAGCAGAATAGCACCTGAGATCATTCATTTACAATGTTATACTAGTGCTGTGCCATCATTTGTTGTCATAACTATTTTAATACGATTTACTCGCTGAAAATCAAGCATCGTGTTAATTCAGGTAGGTCACGACAGTCGAGCGCGCATCAGCTGACAGCCAACTGTTCCAGATCCCAGCACCAATCACAGCAACCTTCAAAAGCACAGCCATTTCCATGGCGTATGGCAAGCCGCCCGCTGTCGAACAAGAATATAGTCAATCTCGGGCATATGGTCAGACTCTGTCACACTGTCGGTCGTGGTGACACTGTCAGGTCTTGTGACAGTCCGACTCAGGTGCCCAGTCGGACCCAGGAAGAGGCTTATGAATATGGCCAGACCCAGGGAGAGGTTCAGAACGCAGTCAGACTCAGGGGCATAACCAAACTTGAGCATACCGTCAGTCTCAGGGACGCCGTCCGACCCAGCCACATAGTCAGTTTCCGGAACAGAGTCAGTCTCAGGCGCCCAGTCATGTTCGGCCACCCAGTCGCCCTCAGACACCCAGTCAGAGTCCGAACCACAATCAGCCTCGGACACCCAGTCAGCCTCGGACACCCAGTCACCCTCGCACACCCAGTCAGGGTCAGACTCAGGAGCACAATCAGCCTCGGACCTTCAGTCCCCCTCGGACATCCAGTCACCCACGGACACCCAGTCAGGGTCAGACTCATAGTCAGGCTGTGTGACGCTGTCGGGCCTTGTGATGCTGTCAAACTCTGAGAAGCTGTCCGGCTGTGTGACGCTCTCTGGAACACGCTCTGGAACCGCTGGTGCTGGTCCCTGGATGACAGGCCGTGCTGGCTGGCAGGTGGTGCTCGCCGGCTTGGCACTGGAAGACCTCAGAAGAGATATTTGTGTGTGGTGTGTCTACGCATACCTGTGCGGCGCCAATCTGGACCGGTATGCCTCGTTTAAGCCGGTCCAGAAGAGCGCTCCGAGATCCTCATCAGGCAGGTCGGCGAGTGGTGCCAGCTCCAGTAGCTCAGCGAAGTAGCTTTCGATGTCACGCTCTCCCTGACACAGGCACGCGAGGCGCTCCAAAGTCTCCATTCTCTCTGACTCGTCAGTAAGCTGCTGGCTGCTCACGCGCTCAGCGGGCGCGGCTGGCGCGGCGTGCAGTTGGGGGCATGGCAGCTCGGCATCGGCATGCTGTCGGTGGCGTGGCTTTGGCTTTCGGCGGCGTCACGACGGTACAGTGTGGTCCAGTGCAGGAGAGAAAAAGTCCTCAGAGCATGAGTCCGAGTTGGACGGGAAATACCTGCGATAATATCTGCGAGGCTTCGTTGTTCCCGTTCATCTTGCGGAGGCGGAGAGAAGACGGGGGTGGAAAAATTCCGGGATTCGCCGCGCGGATCTCTGTCCCAGTTCTGCACCTGGCCAAACACCTCCCGCATTGACCACTCGTGGTCCTCTATTTCTCGCACCGAACCGTGCTTATAGTGTGTTAAACTCGGCGTGTCGGAACGCGCGCTTGTCTGCGTGTGCGCTTCTTCCGGCTTGCTGCGGCAGAGCGCTCCGGCTGCTCTAGCTTGCATACCATGAATCCACCGAGTTGCGCTGAACAAACCTGCTGAATCTCTTTTACAGGCGTTTCCTGTAACGTCTCGCTCAACCCGAAAGGTAAACTTCGGTTGGCGAGACATGATCCAAGTAGTGCACGAGACCCAGGCGCAGGTTGAGTGAACATAGTCTTTATTTAAAGTGCACAACTCAGCTATAGGCACCAACACCAAGCAATGGAGCAAACACACAATGAAACGGGCCCATCTAACCCAGCGCCCGCTATTTATACTAAACCTGATTACTTATACTAAACATAAACAGGTGCGCGTGGTTAGGTGTTGGCGTGACCGTGTGCGTGAATGCATGTGTGCATGCGAACCGTCTATGAAGCACACAAACAGTCTTTTAGCGCCCTCAGGCGGACATCCAGGCCACTGTCCAATCGTTACAATCATATTGTTACACTTGTGTTGCCACGTTACAATCATATTGTGTTCTCTTGGCATGCCAAAATTTCACAACTTTTTGCTTATAAAAAATGGACGCTGCCATAAACTCCCATTCCCGAGGAAAAGAAAATATGACGTAATTTATCGTACGATTACAATAGGGATCAGCCCCTGCGGGGCTTGACCCCTACTAATAATACATTTTATTTATAATGCACTTTGCAATTTAAAGAAAATCTCAAAGAGCTACAGAGAAAGAATAAAACATTTAAGAAGCTGGGTTAAAAACAGCTGACAAAAAGTAGAACAGTTTAAACGTAAAAACCTTTAAATGGATGTTAGTTTAATCATTAAAAGATGGTTTTTAAGATGGTACACCATTGTTATGTACCATATGCAGTTCATTCATTTTCTGTTTTCTGTTTTTTAGTTGATTAAAAGTGTCCCATGATCAAGTCAAGCAAAGAAGTGGTTGCAAGTGTTTATAATAAACACAAAGGCAAACGGTGCAAACCAATAGTTGAAACTGTGAAAATTTGGTTTGGAAAATACATTATTATAGGCTATAACACAGGAAACTAGAAACACAAACTACAATATCATGAGAGCTAAACCTGAAACAAACTTTGGCTATGGATATATATATATCTTAACAAGAAGCACAAAATTTGAGAGAAGACTTGGTACAGAGATATCACATGTCGGCAATCACTTATGTTGAAAACAAGATTTAAATACATGCAGAAATCAAAGAGCATAACACGGGTGACATTAATCAGGGACATTAAGGCAACAACCAGTGACAGAACAGTGGTAGAGACAAGCCATAACACAAAACAAAGACACCTGTATAAGAAAACAAACAAAAGAAAAGAGTGGAACATAAACAGAACCCATTCATGAACTCCTGCCTCTCGTTTCTGTGTGTTGCACACTCATGCTGTCCGTCACAGGACAATCAGATAGTCATGACAGTCATTTCACTGCAAAGCAAATCAACATTTTTTTATTTGAGTTAAAAAGACTGATAATAATTCTGATATTAACAGACCCAGACATTGAAACAAAGCATGGAAAAAATAATTCCATCAAAGGTTTAATGAATAATTTAAACATTTGTCTCGGAAGACAGTTTTAGACAGAGACGAGTGTAAATAAATATTACTAAACAAAACAAATTACTAACTTTACAAAAAAGTCATAAACAAAAATGAAACATGGCTAGACACAGAAACCACATGTTGATGTATCACTTGCTTCATGAAAATTTGAGTGCCGAAAGGAAAATTCACACGTGAACCCCATCATGCATTAAAATATGTATGTATATTTGTATCACTTTAAATGCAGTATTGTTTTTATTCACATATTTAATGGCAGTTATAATGCAGAGAGTTTGGCCCCATAATTGGGCGTTACGGCTCCCAAATGGCTCTTTATTTAGTATCCCTCTGAGCCTTCTATTGAAGCATAATTTAACAATTATGAATGGCTTGTGTGTTGGTTAACAATTTTTTTCGTTCATTTTTTTTTTTTATAAAAGCCTTATATTTATGCACTTTTTTACATTTCAAAACTTTAAATGAACACATAACCACAGCGAACTATTTAAATAAAGTCCAAGATCTTAACATTCTGATATTTTAGATGAAACTAGTTTAGATGATATTTTAGATGATATTCTTTACTCCCCAGCCTCTTTCTGTAGCTCTGTAATTCACCTGTACTACTACAATTCTAATTTTGGCCATTCCCCTTTCTGTTACGTGTATGCAGTGCTTTTATGTTTTCCCCATTGGTTTATGCAAGTTTCCACCAAAGGCATTTAGGCTGATTGACACTTCTAAGTTGCCTGAAATGTATAGTATTATCTGTACAGAAAATTAATGATGTCACAAACATCAAATGTAGAGAGAACTGAAAAGTTCTCATAAATTCTGTAATCAGACAATGACATTGTAACATCAGCCCAGGCTCCTCTCCAGCAGAGGGAGCCCTCACCGGAATACTGAACACGACTCACTTCCACTTCCTGCCACGTCACTGCCTGCCACATCACTTCTTGTCTGGAGACTATTTAAGCCATGTGTTTTCCTGTGTTCGGTGCGAAGTATTGTTTTGCCAACATACCAAGCGAGTCTATGTGTGTGAGTCAGTTAAATCCTAGTTACGTTTGTCTACGTTTGTACCTTTTGTGAAGCACATTACAGAATACTTCACCGTAATTATGGATCCAGCAGAGCTTCATAAAATGTGTACCACGTTCACTGCTTTAACCAAGAGGGTGCAGGAGCTACAAACCCAGGTGGCTTCACTAGCTGAAGCACAGGCACAAAAGCCGGTTTCTCTTCCGACCACACCCGCACCCCAGGCTCTGTCTCTTACGTTTTCCATGCCTGAAAAGTACGATGGAAAGCTGGGTCTATGTGTGTGAGTAAGTTAATTCCTAGTTACATTTGTCTATACCTGCGTTTTGTTTATGCGTGTATGTTCGAATGTTTTTGTGCATTTCTAACGCCTTCTGTTTTGAACTCTGTTCACGTCTTCTGTCAACCTTTTAGCTGTTCAGTTTTCTGTTTGCTCTGCATCTGGATTCTACTTTTTGTGAAGCACGTTACAGAATACTTCACATTTTCCATGCCTGAAAAGTACGATGGAAATCCGGACGTGTGCACTCAGTTCTTAGGCCAGTGCGACATCTATTAGGTGGGACACCCTAATATTTTTCAAGATAACAGTGCCAAATGGGCCTTTTTGATGACGCTTCTCACCGGGAAAGAGAGTGGGCATTCGCAATTTGGGAAAGTGACCCCCAGGTGCACACTAACTACAGGTATTTCACTCAGCTCCTCAAGGATATGTTTCATTATCCGGTAGGGGGCAAGAATGTAGCAGCTCGGCTATTACAACTACATCAGGGCAATCACACAGTAGCGGATTATGCCATCGAGTTCAGGACCCTAGCCGCACAAAGTGGCTTTAATGACACTGCCTTGAAGGAGATGTTCCGCGCTAGCCTACACCCCCACCTGCGAGCATATCTAGTTGTAAAGGGAGAGGGGTTGGCCTTCTCGTCTTTTGTAACCCTTGCTATTAAAACCGACAACCTCCTTCGTTTGGAACCGAGCAGCTCCACACGCTCCCGCGGACGCTATGCCCCCAGGGCGTCACACCCATGCGAGCAAGAGGAGCCCATGCAAATTGATGGCACTCGTCTACCAGGAGGAACGTAAGAGATGACGACAGCAGAACCTGTGTCTATACTGTGCCGAACCTGGCCACCGCGTTGCCAACTGTCCAGAACGGCGCTCCCACTCATCGGACAGCGTGTGTAAACCCACCAACAGCAGTTACAATAATTCACGATTGAGTCTCCCTGTGTCTCTGGTCATTAATAATCAGAGTTTTTCTGCAACAGCATTTGTGGATTCAGGGGCCGCCGCCAATGTCATCGACCATGGCCTAGTCAGGCAGCTAAGCATCCCTACCATCAAATGTGACTTCCCCATCTCAGTCACTGCCGTGGACGACTCACCCATAGGCACCAGTCAAGTAACCCACCAGACCCTCCCACTGAGATGTACAGTGGGTGCCTGCCACATGGAGGAACTCACGTTCTATGTCATCACCTCCCCCCGGAACCGCGTAATCCTTGGACACCCCTGGTTGGCTGAACATGACCCACAGATATCCTGGGGCAAGAAGGAACTAATCCGCTGGTCCCCCCACTGCCACGTTCGGTGTTTACGCCAGCCAACCCGGGTCCAGATTCTCACGGCACAGCTCTCTTACAAACAAGATCCATTACCAGTGAACGTCCCAAGCATGTACGCTGACCTCACAGAGGTCTTCAGTGAAGTGAAAGCCACTGAACTGCCCCCGCACCACCCGTGGGACTGCTCCATTGACCTCCTTCCGAACGCCGCGCTCCCACGAGGGCGGGTGTATCTGTTGTCGGTCCCAGAGACCCAAGCTATGGATGATTACATTGATGAGGCTCTGGCCAATGGGTTCATCTGACCTTCCACTTCCCCAGCAGCCTCCAGTTTCTTCTTTGTTGCAAAAAAGGATGGAGGCCTACGGCCCTGCATAGATTACCGGGCGCTAAACGCCATCATGGTTAAGAATCGCTACCCACTGCCTTTGATCCCACCGTCATTAGAACAACTACGAGAAGCTCGTATCTTCACGAAATTAGATCTCAGGTCGGCCTATAATTTGATTAGGATCCGGTAGGGTGACGACTGGAAGACGGCATTTATCACCACCAGGGGCCACTATTAGTACCGGGTAATGCCATATGGGCTAGCCAATGCCCCCTCCGTGTTCCAAGCCTTTGTCAACGAGATCTTCTGGGACCTCCTACACCAGTACGACATTTTGATTTACTCCCGCAGTGAGGAGCAGCATGTCACCCACATTCGTACAGTCTTGATTCGCCTCTATGAAAACCGGCTGTTCGTGAAAGCAGAAAAAGTGGAAGCCATCTTGGAATGGCCTGTGCCCAAGTCAGTAAAGGTGTTACAAAGGTTCCTGGGGTTTGCAAATTGTTATCGACGATTTATCCGTAACTTCAGCTCGGTGGCCGCCCCCATCACTTCTCTGCTGCGAGGGAAGCCGAAGCGGCTAGTCTGGAATGATACAGCACTCAGTGCATTTCGGTTGCTAAAGACTCGCTTCACCTCCGCTCCTGTTTTAAAGCATCCCGACCCGCAACTCCCTTACGTGGTGGAAGTGGACGCCTCCGACCGGGGTATCGGCGCTGTCCTCTCCCAGCGCCATGGGACGCCTGCCAAGTTGCATCCATGTGCCTTCTACTCCCGGAAGCTCACCCCCGCTGAAGCTAATTATGACATTGGAGACAAAGAACTATTATCCATCAAGGCGGCTCTGGAGGAGTGTAGGCACTGGCTGGAGGGGGCCCATCATCCATTCCAAATGATGACAGACCATAAAAACTTACATCAAGGGGGCCAAACGATTGAACACATGACAGGCCAGGTGGGCGCTCTTTTTTACGCGGTTCCGCTTCACCGTAACTTACCGTCCAGGGAGCAAGAACAGGAAGCCGGATGCCCTGTCCCGATGCCACGATGCCATAAATGCGCCTCATGAGCCGGGCCCCATTCTCGCCCCCTCAGTGATCATAGCCCCCATCCAGTGGGATATCATGGGAGAAATCCAGGAGGCTCAACGGGAGGACCCGATCCCCGCGGAATTCCCTGCCGAAAAGACTTACGTACCCGCCAACCTCCGCTCCCACGTCATGCCCTGGGTCCACACTTCCCAGGGATCAGGACACCCAGGGGTCAATTGAACCACAACCCTCCTCCGCAATGCTTTCTGGTGGCCCGCCATGGCACAAGACACCGCACCCTTCGTTGCCACCTGTCACTTTTGCGCCCAGTCTCGGACACCCCACCAGGTCCCGGCCGGTCTCCTCGAGCCTCTGCCCATACCTCGGAGGCCCTGGTCACACGTAGCGGTGGACTTCATCACGGACTTACCAAATTCACGGGGGTACACCGCCGTGCTAGTGGCAGTGGATCGATTCTAAAAGGCGTGCCGCCTAGTTCCCCTAAAAGGCCTACCCACGGCCCTGGAAACTGCTTAGACCCTCTTTGATTACGTGTTTAGAATCTATGGAATACCAAAGGACATCGTGTCTGATAGGAGACCCCAATTCACGTCCCGTGTTTGGAAGGAGTTCTGCATTAAACTGGACATTAATGTCAGCCTCATGTCAGGTTATCACCCCCAAGCAAATGGGCAGGTGGAGCGACTGAATCAAGATCTTGGGAGGTACCTGCGCTCGTACTGCTCCCGCAACCAGGACCATTGGAGTACTTTCCTCCCTTGGGCAGAGTACGCGCAGAACTCCCTTAAGCACTCCTCCATGGGACTGACCCCCTTTCAGTGCATCCTGGGATACCAGCCCCCTCTATTCCCATGGTCAGGAGAGCCGTCAGAGGTGCCAGCAGTTGATGACTGGATGAGACATAGCGAACAAGTATGGGAGAGCGGTAATGTCCGCCTTCAAAGAGCAGTTCACCGTCAAGAGTTGCAAGCGGACCGGCACTGCCGCCCTCATCCCAACTATCAGGCCGGTCAAAGAGTCTGGCTTTCTACCAGGCACCTACGTCTGAGGCTGCCGAGCAAAAGGTTAAGCCCCAGCTATGTAGGCTCTTTTGAAATCCTTCATCAAATTAATCCAGTGACGTACCGCCTTAAGCTGCCACCTAACTACTGAATCTCTCCCTCTTTTCATGTGTCGCTCCTGAGACCTGCACTCGGGGCGGTGGCCTCCAAGCCGGAAGGGTCGGCACCCCCCCGCCGCTGGAGGTGGATGGAGCTCCCGCCTACCTGGTTCGTGAGGTGCTGGATTCCAGGAGGAGAGGTGGTCGGTTGCAGTACCTGGTAGATTGGGAGGGGTACGGTGCGGAGGAACGATCCTGGGTACCGAGAGACGATATTCTGGACCCTTCACTGGTACAAGACTTTCACCGGGCCCACCCGGATCGTCCAGCGCCTAGACCGCGAGGGCGCCGCAGAAAGAAAACCTGGAGGTGCTCCTGAAGGGGGGGATACTGTAACATCAGCCCAGGCTCCTCTCCAGCAGAGGGAGCCCTCACCGGAATACTGAACATGACTCACTTCCACTTCCTGCCACGTCAATGCCTGCCACATCACTTCCTGTCTGCAGACTATTTAAGCCATGTGTTTTACTGTGTTCGATGCGAAGTATTGTTTTGCCAACATATCAAGCAAGTCTGTGTGTGTGTCAGTTAAATCCTAGTTACATTTGTCTATACCTGCGTTTTGTTTATGCATGTATGTTTAAACATTGTTGTGCGTTTCTAACGCCTTTTGTTTTGAACTCTGTTCAAGTCTTCTGTCAGCCTTTTAGCTGTTCAGTTTTCTGTTTGCTCTGCATCTGGATTCTACCTTTTGTGAGGCACGTTACAGACATGTTGCCTTTGAATGAGATCTAAATGATGTTATTTATTAGAGTTTGTATGTGCTTTCTTATTGTTGGATAATATGTATTTCAATATAGAAATTTAAATGCAATATATAAATAAAATGCAGTTTTTATTCTTAATGCCATCTGTCGGCCCGAAAACCTAACTTTCAGGTCGGCAAATCGTACCTATGGGTTTTGCCCAATTGTAACTCAGTTCACTTATCTCACTTGGGTATATCTAATGTTAAAGTCTCACCAAGCTTACCGAGGAGAAGTTAAACAAAAGTATTCGGACACACACACACTTACAGATGCACACACTCACAGAGTGGGGAGGTGACCAGAGTTATCTGAACACACACACACACATGAAGGACGGGGGGTAATTACCTGAGTTTAGACACAGGAAAAAGTAGAGACTGAAATCACTGGTATTAAGGGGTAGGAATAATATGTAGGGGTATAATTATAAATAACAAAATAAGTGAAGAGAGACTAACTGAGTCCAAAGAAAATATTATATAAGTATACTGTTTTGTGTTAAGTATTGTATTGAGTGTCTTGTATTAAGCACATACAATTACACAACAAGTATATTGATTTGTTTTAAGGAAAACTAAGCAGGAATATTTTTATAAAAATAAGGATAGTTGAAATAACACCCAGGTTGTAAGTGTGTAATCCATAAAGTTGGATTGTTGTATGTACGTGTGCGTGTATATGTGACTGAAATAAATCTGAGTTAGAGCTAGACTGTGTTAGATTAATAAATTAGTGTGTGAGTGTGTTGAGGCATGTGACGAGTAACAGGGTGAAAGATAGGTCCAGGCGGTAGCTGTCACGCCCCTGCGTGCTGATCCGAGCAACTCGCTCGAATCGCTGCGTATCTTAGATGAAGTGAGGCGACCCAAA
>JAOUQX010065222.1:0-11819 GCA_028566295.1 Liobagrus marginatus | reverse complement strand
CCGTTAGCGGGTGAGGTATGTTACCGTTAGCGGGTGAGGTATGTTACCGTTAGCGGGTGGGGATATATTAGGTAGCAAGTGAACATTTGTCCTCAAATTTGATGTTAGAAGCAGGTGAAATGGGCAAGCGTAAGTATTTGAGCCAGTTTAACAAGTTCCAAGACTGGGTCAGAGCAGCTCCAAAACTGTCTCCCAGTCTGCAGTGGTCAGTATCTGTCAAAAGTAGTCCATGGAAGGAACAGTGGTGAACTGGTGACAAGGTCCTGGGCCAAGACTCATTGATGCACGTGGGGCGTGAAGGAGACCCCAACTCACAACTTGCAGGAACTAAAAGATCTGCTGCTAACATCTTTAGGGGTCTAGTGAAGTCCGTGCCTTGACGGGTCAGGGTAGTTTTAGGATAAAAAGGAGGACCATCACAATATTAGAAAGGTAGGCAATATGTTGTGTATATATCCATTATAGCAAACAAATACGACCATTCCATTTACTGTTTTAGGATTTTGTGAATTTTAACTTGTAGTTGCTTTTTTACTAGCTTTTCATAGTATATGGAAAGTTTGAACCTGTCACAGACATGCAAGCACATGCCCCAGTGGGTCAGTAATTTAACAATAGAACCTTTTCTTCTGCTTCTATGGGCCTTCTTATTTAATTAGTATTTACCAATTTTATTTTAACTAGCAAAAAGTGTTGGCCCAATGCCACCCCGATTCATAAGCCTATTTTGTGTGGTCTATTTATAACCAGGGCTTAATTGAAAAAAGCATGAATACTGAATCAGCTGCTTAAACAGGCTCTGAGATTTATATATATATTTTTTACCTACAGCTCATAGATGACATTTCAACAATGGGATTGAATAGAAAAACTAAATGTCAGGTTTGGGGTTTCTCGTTTTTGTGGCCTGAAGAGCAGCTGGAAGGGATACACAGAGCTGCTGCCAGAGAATTGTGATAATCCGAAGAGCCACACTTGTGCATGATGAAAGTAATGTTTATTACGCAAACATGCGTCTGAAATTTTTCCCTAAAGACCCCTCTATCAGTTTAGATAAAGGCAATGGTTATCTTCACTTAGCCTCCTGTGTGTTTAAACCTTAGAACCTGATGTGTGCAATATTTGTAGGATTTGAGCCACATGTCGATGAAGTGGGTAGCACTTAAACGACTGTCTTTTTGTATTATGTAATTTTGTATTAGTTATTTATTTGGCAAACGATCGGGGAATGAGCCGGTTTAGGAAAGAATGCAGCCTGATCAGCATCCAATGCTTTGTATTTGTTGTTAACTGAATGCAATACGATGACTTCCTGAATAATCCTTCATAAGGCCATTGAAGATAAACTGACCCAGCAGTGTATTTTTCCTTAGTTCAAGACACGAACCATACATCAGACATGAACGTTTTTTAAATCCGCCACCTTAAAAAATGAATATGAGGAATTTTTACATCCGGCTTTAAAACATTTCAGCATCCCCTGCCTAACTCATCGACATCAGTAATATAAGCTTTCACATCCCTGTTGGTCTTGGGTCTTTATTTTTTTAGGTAGTGTATTTAGAGTCTCAAAGTGGCATACGTTTCCTGACGTCACCAGTTTTTGGTTTCGGCTGCATTTTGGCACTTGAACAAACCGTTTCTGGCATTCGAGTGGACAAGTGATACCATGTTGGATCTTTTATCTAAAGGCCCATAGTAGTAAACTACATGAGACGCTATTGTAAATAAATATGTGGGTTTTTTTTTTCAATTTCAACACAGCCAAGGATATGGCTTTTACGCTCTCCTGTAATTAAAAAATAAGAACATTGATAAACGCTTGTCCACACGTTATTGTTTTTATTTGTTTATTTGGATACCATTTGGCAACCATTCTGCTTGATTATGTGGATATTTCACCCCGATATGTAAACAAGATAACTAGATATGAGTTATATATGATATGAGACCTTCATATTTTGAAAATGCTGACTGGGATTATTAGGATTGACTCCATCTGATCTGTGAAATGATATGATATTTAAGTGAGATGATTAATGATTGTCTTCTGGTTAATGATGCAGTGTTGAGAAAGCTACAATGAAGCTAGATGCTTCATTGGCCCTGAGCAATATACAGTATTCATGTACCTATCTGCTGTTTAATGCACCTCTCTGTGTTAATACTCCTCCATTTACATTTTGTAATTGCAGGCATTTGCATTGAGCAGGTCTCTGCTTCACTACCTCCTGATTTTACACTTGATCGTATTGTGCATACACACACTGTATATCTGCTTACTTATATACATTTGACTATTTTCAATTCTGGTTGGATGCTGGTATAATGTACTTGTAATAAGATCTTATCTTTATTAATTCCACAATGTGGAAATTCGATTGTCACAGCAGCTCAGACAGTTAAAGTACAGGAATTAAGGACTGACAGAAAGAAAACTAGAAACAAATTTTATTTGTGTGTGTGTGTGTGTGTGTGTGTGTGTACATATATAAATAAAATTACACAGACTTGCAGCTGCTTGTATGAATGACCTGTGGTACCATGCCTTCCTACACTTGTACACATTGCAATGAAAAAATGAAAGTGAATTGAATCTAGGTTATGTACAGTGGATATATGCTTTAATTATCCATCATTAACCATATGCAAATAAGAGGTCCAGGAGTTTGGAATGTATGCTATTAATCTTCAGGTTATAGTTAGCCAGGATCAGTTGTTACCCCGGGTTAAGCATGAGCAGATTGAAAAATGAGGCAAGATTGCCTAGGCTTTAGTTTTCCTCAGGGTTTGCAACAAACCACAATATTTAAAGTTTGAAAAGCTCGTTTCCATCACAAGTGATGTTCAGCTATTTATTTCTGTTTACAGTCTTTGGCAGCGTGACATACTGCATGTTTAATAGCAACTTATATTTATTGAATACGGCAATTTAGGGAGACTCCGTGAGAGTTAAGAGCCCAGTGGTGGCAGAGTCTGATTAGCATCTTCTGATTAGCAGTTCAACACCTTATGCCCTGAACATCCACATGCTGATAGTTGTTACATATTGTTAGTGTCTGTAGCAATTACTTGCTACTTTTTTGCTGAGCAGTCCTTCTAATATATCCAACACATGATTCATGAAACCATCATATCACCAGTATGTGTAATGTTTGTACCGAAATGAACAATAGTTAGCATATGTGAGCTGAAGTTTTGACTCTATTGTGTGCCTGCATCTCTTAAGAGAAATAGCCCCGGCACATAGTGTTTGGCTGTTTCTCAAACGCGGTCCTTAGGGTAGGAGAGTAGCTGTGAGTGGAATATTAGGTAAAGAGGACACCTAAGGGATTGAAAGCTGAGACTGCATTGGAGTCGGCTTAGAAACCGTTTTCGGGTTGCTACTTCAGAACCCAGAAATCCATATTTTCCTTACTGGGAGCTGGGACATGGGATGTGTTCTAGGGACAAACTGGTGTTTGTCATTTCTTACATGTTGAGAAGCAGTACATGGTGCACGTGACTAGTTTTTTAATAGCCATGCTATTCTTTGTCTTTTACACATCATGTCTAGATGTGTTTCCCCCCTCCCTCTGCTTTTGTTCTCTCTCTATCTATATACCTATCTAGCTTTTTTCTCACTTATGACCCGTCTCTGGTGTAATTGCTATCCCGTGACCACATTTTAATCTTTTCCTGAGCTATAAAAATTTTTATTTTCTTTATAACCTCAGCAGATATTTGGTAGCATCGGTTTTCTTTTTATAGATCCAGGTGTGGAATTTCAGTGGTGGTTCAGAAAAGATGTCCAAGGGTTTATGTTCAACATAATTTGTAGGAGTGGGAATATCTAAACACCTCATGATTCCATTTGATTCTGATTCAGAGCGCTGCGATGCGATTATTAAACGATTATCGATACTCTTGTTTAATGTGTACATTTTTTAGGAATGATGACTTGTGTACCAAGTTGAAGAAACCCAGAAAGTTAAGGAACGTCTGCTTAATTAAATAATTGTAAACCTGGGTAACATTCGGTATGGCACTTGACGATGTTAGAGGAAAATGATCAGCTCTGGAGAAGCACTGGACCCAAGACCGCATCATTCCTCCCTGTGTTTGTAGATCGCCCTGTTGTATGATCCTCCTTTCTTATGTACATTTCGTGACAGGAAGTCTGTAATAATTCAGGATCGCTTCTTCACAGTCTGATCAGATTTATTCTATTTGTTCCACTCTGATATCTAAAGCAGCGTATTTAAACTAGTATCAGTCCCATAATTAACACTGCATATAGAGTATATTAAAAACACTAACCACACATTTCACTCCTCGCCGGGTCGTCTTTCCTAAAAACTGTCCACATGTTAAATAAACAGCTTTACCTCAAAGATCTAATACTGACTGAAGCCATTTTTCATGAACATTAATTAGATAAAGCTGCACCAGAGCTATTAGCGCTGACTTGCCTTGTAGCTTGCAGTGCTGTCAGACCATTCTGTTAAATATTTTAAAACAAAATGTTAAATAAAATTTTATAACACTTTGTTCAAAAATATTAACACTGTTATAAAACATTATTTAACACTTTCTGCTATGAAATGTCATGTTGTGCCACAGACTCTGTGCGTGCCGCATTTTGGATTCCATCAACGTCAATTAACATTTAGAGAATCGATTTTTTAAAATTAATGAATCGTTTCAGAATCATCTACGTATACATCTAAGAATCGATTTTCCCTTCCACCCCTAATAATTTGTCTATTAATGTCTTGATTTTAGTGCTTTATTGACGTTGTCTCTTCCAGACCCGACTGTATTTCTAACCTAACTGATCTCCGTACTCATAGCGGCAACTGAATTGTCTTTGTGCAGTAAATTCACTGACTAATTATGATAACCAAAACTCATCATAGGGTTTGGACACCCCTTTTTAAACTGCTTTAATTCCATGTTGCAGGTCTAATTATCCATGTCCCTTTTAAGACTATTACCACTTGATTGTTAGCTTAAACAGTCAGGCTAAATGAATGTTCTCATTGGGATTTGCTAAAAGCTCTAGTGTCTGGAATGAATTAAGGTAACCCTGTTTTTGTTTGGTTCTTTGTTTTTAATGGCAGGTTTTGGAGCGATTCGGCATCAGGACATAGAACGTGATTGGAATGGGAGTCGGAGCACCGATTCCCTGATAAGGGTGGATTAGGTAAGGACAAACACCAAACGGTGAGTCATTAGAAGGTGGTGTTGATCATGGAACAGTGCTATAGTAATATTGGGTTTTGGGCAATGTAGGCATTATACAATATTGATAATACCTGTTTTGAACACATGGGATTTCTTCCTTTTAGTCATTTATTTTTTATAGTATTAGAAAAAGGTATTTTTCCTCAAGTTTCGAGCTGGACTGAAAATAACACCAGTCCACCGGATTAGCTATGAGCTCCTCATACTGTGTGGATATTTATGCTGTGTGCATGTTCTCATTCTTATCCTAACCCTTTTAAACGGTGTGGTTTAACTGTTTGTTGGAATGTTAATAATAACACTGCAGTGTATGTGAAATAGTCCCTCATTCAGAGAAGAGCATTAAGCTGCATCACCACACTTCACTGAACGTGCTGCAGCAACTATATTAAATACACTCCTTACACCCAGGCCACACGTGTACGCACGATATATATTAAACTTTGAACTTGAACTTAATATACACACGATCACCTTATGGCTACCTTTGTAATATTGTGGTGGGACCCCTCTTGCTCCTAAAACTGCCCTGACTCGTCAAGGCATGGACGCTACTAGACCCCTGAAGGTGTGTATGTGGTACCTGCCACCAATATGTTAGCAGCAGATCCTTCAAGTCCTGTAAGTTGGTGCTTTCTTCACTCCCCACATGCATCAATGAGCTTTGGCTACCCATGACCCTGTCGCTGGTTCACCACTGGTCCTTCCTTGGACCACTTCTGATAGATACTGACCACTGCAGACCAGGACAAAAGGTTTACGTGCTGCCTAATATATACCACCCACTAACGTGTCTTGTGATGAAGATAATGTGTTCTTTACTTTACCTGTCAGTGCTCAATGTTATTCCTGACTGGAATACTATAATTTATTTATGTGTCATTTATATTTCGATTCTACGTATACTCCTATTAATAGTTTATTTCTACAAAGCACTAATTAGGTCTTGTAAACGACCAGTTACCTTTGTTTAAATATTTTGTGCACGTGAACACAAACACACTCGGTTCATCCAGTGTAAGCTTTTTAAGTCCCTGAGCTTCTTTGTTGTATAAGACTTTGGGGGAAAAAGCAAAAAAAAACAAACCCAAACCCTAGCATTTTGGTTTTTAAGGACCCTGAGACCGCATTGCTACCTGTTGATCAAATCATGTTTTGCCAAGACTAATCATTTTACTTTGGGAGGATTCCCTGGTACACCTTATTGCTTATTCGGTTTTAATTCAGTCCTAGTACGTAGGAAAATGGCTGCATTTCATACAGGTTGTAACAGTAAAGGACTTTGGCCCGGTCGCCCACCAGAAGACGCTAAGAGACTGTGTGTGTGTTTCACTGTTTTGCTGCTCACATGACCTCACATGCCTTTTGTTCACACACGTACACACACCCATGACCACGCCCACACCTAACCACGCTCACCTGTTTGTTTAGTTTAGTTAATCATGTTTAGTTTAAATAGCAGGCGCTGGAGTAGACCAGCGTGGATCATATTGTTTCAACCTTTGCTTGAGTGCCGTATGCTGGGTTGCACACCTCTAAATAAAAGATGTTTTCGAAACCTGCGCCTGGATCTTTCGTGCTTCCCGGTTCACGTCTCGCCGACCGAAGATTGCCCTTCGGTTGTAGCGAGACATTACAGAATGATCCACCTTTAAAAAAGAATAAGATCCAGCAGGTTTGTCCTTTGCGGCTCAATGGAGTGACGGTGAGCGAGCAGGAGAAGCCGGAGCGCTCGGCCGAGCCAAGCCGGAAGAAGGGCGCACGCCGGCGAGCGCGCGCTTCGTTCCGGCAGACCGAGCGACGAGTTTATGGATTGTACGAGGACGTTCGGTTCAGGAGATCGCGGATCACGAATGGTTAATGCGGGAAGTGTTTGGCCAGGCGCGGAACTGTGACAAAGATCTGCGCGGCAAATCGGCTCATTTTTCCACCCCATTTTTCTCTCCGCCTCCACGAGATGAACAAGAACAACAAAGCCTCACGGAGTACTATTGGACTTATTTCCAGTCCAAATCGGACTCGTGCTCTGAGGAATTTCTTTTTTCCTCCCGCTCCGGTTACACAGCCACGCCGCCACCAAAAGCGAAAGCCGCAAGGACAGCACGCCGAGGCCGATCTGCCGCGCGTGCACGTCAGCGAGCAGCTTGCTGACTAGTGTGAGGGACTGGAGATAATGGAGCGCCTCGCCTGCCTGCGTCAAGGGGAGCGCGACGTAGAGCTACTTCGCTGAGCTACTGGAGCTGGCACCACTCACCGACCTGCCTGATGAGGACCTTGGAGCACTTTTCTGGTCTGGCTTAAGCGAGCCATACCGGTCCAGATTGGCGCCGCAGAGGTATGTGCAGACACACCACATACTAATCTCTCTTCTGAGGTCTTCCAGCAGCAAGCCGGCGAGCACCACCTGCCAGCCAGCACCCCGTACCAACCAGGGGCCAGTACCAGCAGTACCAGAGCCAGGCCGTCTTACACAGCCCGACAGCGCCACGGAGCCTGACCGTGTTCAAGACCCCGACTATGAGGTTGACCCTGACTGGGTGTCTGAGGGCGACTGGGTGTCCGAGGCTGACTGTGCCTTTGACTCTGACTGGGTGTCTGAGGGCGACTGGGTGACTGAGTCTGACCTTGCTCCGGAAACTGATGAGGGGGCTGAGCCTGACGTTACGCCCCTGTCTGACGGTATCTGACCATGTTCCCGACTCTGACTGTATGTCCGAGCCTGACAACGTCCCTGAGTCCGATGGGACCCCTGAATTTGACTGTATTCGGAGCCTGACGGGGTTCCTGAGCATCTTCCTGAGTTTGACGGTGTTCATGAGCCCTACTGTGCTCCTGTGCCTGACGATGTTCCTGAGCTTGACCGGGTCACAGAGCCGCATGGCGGCAAGACCGGACTATGTTCCAGAACTTGACTATGTCCTCCGACACTGACTGTATGTCGAGCCCGACCATGCCACTGAAATTGACAGTGGGGGGGGACCCTGTCCCCATCCAAGGCTACTGGGGGTGTTTCGGCTGCCGCTAGGTGTCGGCCGTCGCTCTGGTCCCGTGTTCTGCCGAGGACGTCGCTCCGTGCCCTGGCTCGCTTGAGGACGTTGCTGGATTTGCCTAGGGAGCGAAGGACGTCGCTCTGTCAGCTACCTCGTCTGAGGACGTCGCTCAGTCGACTACCTCGGCCTAGGACGTCACTCGTGCCTGGCTCCCCCCTCTGGCTTCGGCGCTTCCCTTGCTTCCCCCTCTCGCTGCCTATGCACATCCAGCAACGACCTCAAACTCGCTTGTCGCGTCGCTCCCCCCTCTGGCCTCGCCGTGCCCTTCGCTCCCCTCTCCGACCTCGCTTACGCCTCCACGTTCTTCATGGCCCCCCGTAGGTTTTGGATGTTCCTGTTTGTGCACCCGGAGTGTGCGCATAAGGGGGGGGATCTGTAACAGTAAAGGACTTTGGCCCGGTCGCCCACCGGAAGACGCTACGAGACTGTGTGTTTCACTGTTTTGCTGCTCACATGACCTCACATGCCTTTTTTTCACACATGCACACACACCCATGACCACGCCTGCGCCTGGATCGTTTGTGCTTCCCGGTTCACGTCTCGCCAACCGAAGATTGCCCTTCGGTTGTAGTGCGACGTTACACAGGTCTGTCAGAATACACAGGGGTTTGGCATAAACCTTTCCATCACTTATATTCATCCCATCAGCAACTATTCCGAGTACTCCAAACAATATTTATAAGCATTTATTGTTTAAATCGATATTTTTGGTTAAATATGCTATAGCAATAATTCTTCTTTGTGTATAAATGTAAACCAGACACACTGCTTGAAGAAACCTTTTGTTAAACTTGTCAGCTCTTTTATTAACCGCTGCTGTTCACATGTTATTCCAGGGTCTATCGCTCTCTAATGATGCAGGGAGAGGACAGAAAGAAAAGGAAGCAGAGTTTGAATCCTAGAAGTGTCTCTGAGGAATACTGTCTCAGAGTGAGTACAGACTAACATCCCTGCTCTACATCTGAGCCGTGTTTTTCTGGGATCTTAAAAGATTTTGTTTGTTTAGGAACGTCCAAAAGAAGACGCGGCAAAAATGAAAAATAAACTGTCCGCTTCCGCAGGTAAAACCTCTCTCTCATCAGCCCTGAAGGACTTGTGTCCAGCTAATTATATCAATATACTTATTTTTATGAGTTCTTTAAAGAAGGTGTTTGTGGTCCATTCAGTTTTAACATAACACTTTAAGAAATGTTATACAATGTGAGTTTTGTGTCTCTGGGTTTGAATCGAAAGCAGTTAACAGTAAGAAGAGACCCTGGTCATGGGATCAGTATTTGGAAGATGAAGGAGCCATCGCAGCGCCACCGGGACTCTTTACCGAGGTAAAACCGAATCTACATGCATTTATTGTTCCAGTTCTCACTTCGGGTGGCACGGTGGCAGAGTAGTTAGTATTCCTGCCTCACGGCAAGAAGGTCATGGGATTGTTTCCGCCCAGGGTGTTTCTGTGTCGAGTTTGCATGTTCTCCCTGTGTTTGTCTCACAGGTTTTCTCCGGGTACTCTGTTTTTCCTCTGCCTCCAAACACGTGATTGGGCATCTGTGTGAAAGTAGGGTTGGGAGAAGAAAATCAATTCTTAGATGCATCGCAATGTGGATGTAGACTATTCTGAATCAAATTTCAAAAATCGATTTTCTAAATGTTAATTGATAACGTAACGTTGAGGGAACCCAAAATGCGGAGCGCCTGGACAGTCTGTGGCATAACATGACAACACACGCGTGTGATGGTTGAGCGAAAAATCCGAGCGGCACTTTCTGTACTGTAAAGCTGTTTGTTTAACATGTGGACAGTTTTTAGGAAAGAAGACCCGGTGAGGAGAGAAATGTGTGGTTAGGGTTTTTAATATCCTTTATATGCAGTGTTAATTATGAGACTGATATTAGTTTAAATATGCTGCTTCAGCTATCAGAGTGAAACAAATAGAATAAACCAGATCAGACTGTGAAGAAGCGATCCTGAATTATTACAGACTTCCTGTCATGAAATGTACATAAGAAAAGAGGATCACACACAATAGAGTGATCTACACACACAGGGTGGAATGATGTGGTCTGGGGTCCAGTGCTTCTCCAGAGCTGATAATTTTCCTCTAACATCCTCGAGTGCTTTATTCCATACAGAAAGTTACACAGGATTACAATTATTTAATTATTAAGCAGACGTTTATCAACTTTCTTCACCTTACATAAGTCATCTTTCCTGAAAAATTTGCACGTTAAACAAAAGAGGTCAATAATCGTTTAATAATCGCATCACAGCGCTCTGAATCGGAATCGAACCCAATCGTGAGGTGCCTAGAGATTCCCACCCCTATGTGAAGTACTCCACTCTATGACTGTGCGTTCCGTTGCATTGTTCACGGCCAGTATGAACACACCACTTGTATCGTGCTAGTGCTCAAAATGAAAGCAAAGTCCACTCGAATAACTCGCCTGAAGAACATTTCTGTGTAGTAAACCTGTTTCTGTTTGCAAGCTTTACATTCTTATACAGGTTTGGGAACATCATGGAAACATTCTTTGAACCCTTGAGGTTTCTCATGTCATTAGAATATTAAGCGACTGTTCTCCGAAGTATTGTGAGTTACCTAGGTTGGGGAGCTTGATATTTTTGTTAATCTGCAAAAGTGGGCCCGGCAGAAAAAGTTTTGGGTTTAAATCATTTATAACTCTTTGGAGTAATAAAAGCTACTTCATGTTTCTTCATGTACATATGTTCTTCCACATACATAACATATGAAGATTTTTATTGCCATGACTGAGTGCCAAATAATAGAGAGAATTCAAGGCTCTGTGCCAAATGGCATACTGCAAACTAATTACACACTTTTTATAAATGGTTTATTACCATATCAAGACTTTCAGACGTACAGTGGAACCTCGGGTTACAAACGCCCGGCATACGTATAATTCAGGTTACGAATCGCAGTTCGTCAAAAAATTTTGCCCCTGGTTACGAACAGAATTTCGGGATACGACTGTAACAGCGGCCCAAACCCCGCCTCCTCTGAGAGATCCGTCGCCGGAGTTCTAGACTGTTCACGCCGCGACCGCGGCACCTCACTTCCAGGTCACAACCTATCTAAGCCTAACACTTCTGTTTACCCGTTGCGAAGTATTGTTCGTTCATCGATCATACCAAGCTCCGTTCACCTTTCTGCTAAACCTCTTAACACCAGCTTATTGGTTATATTACCGACCTAACCAGCCGCTTTTTGTTGGTTAAATCGCCCCTGTTAGTAATAACGACTTACACACCGAGCTAGTTGCGCTAACCGCGCTATCATTCCAGTAGCGCCTTTTCCTGAGGTTTCCACGGACTCTAACCCTCTCCGCGTTTGGATCCAGCAACGCAGCTTGTCTCTTACAATTGCGCTTATATCGTAGTGTATACGCTGTAACAGCGAGTAGCGAGTCTTCTCAAAGGTAAAGTACACAGTAAAGATAATGTTTTCCTCTCTTTATATATGGTATGATTTCAATATAACATGTTAAAAGTAAATAATATTAGTGAATATTGGCTTTATTTTTATTTTTAAAG
>JAOUQX010062624.1:0-16203 GCA_028566295.1 Liobagrus marginatus | reverse complement strand
GCTGGGATATGCGGAATAAAAACATTTCACTGCATGTATGTGTATGTGATAAATACGATCTGAATTTGAATTTGAAAATATGTGTATAAAAGACCAGATTTAGTCTGCTTTCTGTCAAGGGACACTATCTGCCTTAGCATCAGAAGATCTACTTTGTGATAGAAAACCACTAAAACCGCTGATGTCTAATGTGAGACGCTGTTTGGGTTCGAAATCAGCACTTTGAAAGTCACAGAATAAGTGTAGGTTCAGGACTGTAGTTTAAGAAGGCGGCTTGTTGTGTGACTGAAATCGTAAACGGATGATTTGATGTTTGTGCTCTTGAGTAACACCGCTAGCCGTCAGCAGCCCAGCTGCGTGCTTGAACTGTGTCCCTTCTCAATCGTACACTCACTGAACACTTTATTAGGAACACCTGTGCACCTACCCATTATTGCACGCTGATATATAATCAGCCAATCATGTGGCAGCAGTTCAACGCATAAAACCAGTGAATGCAGACCAACAGCTTTAAATAATAACGTCCACTCTATACTGAACCAAATGTCATTTGAGACAGGGTTCATAAATGTGAATGAGTCCAGTGTTCTTCAGTAACTTTCCCAGTCGGCAAATCTGGTTTCATTAAAAGCTTTTTGGGACGTGGTAGAAAAATATATTTACAGCTGAAAGATGTGCAGGAATTGTGTGATGCAATCATGCCAACCTAGAGCAGAATCTCAAAGAAATGTGCCATCTGCTCATTATCCAAATACACCAGGCTTGCAATCCACTATACCTTAAAATGTCTCGCAAAATAAATCAAGCAAGATGTGAAGAAATGCTGTAAAGTGGGAATCTTTTCAAAAAAGATGTCTTTTAATTGTTTTTCATCAATTTACCAGATAAAAGCAAAGAAAACAAACAGAAGAGAAATTCTATCAAATCAAATCTAATCAATATAAGGTCTGACAACCCATTGGCTTCAGTTTTTACCCTTGCATACTTTGTAGACGCACAAATTCAGCGATTTTGTAGAATCAGAGTTGGGTCTACGATTACCAAAATTAAATTTCACTTAAGTTTTTCACGTGCAAAATTATAAATACTATGATGTATGCAGTGAACTGTGTTTTTTTTTACGACTCACTGCAATGTATAGGAAACAGTATCAAGATGGATAACCAGAGTTTACGTTGAAAGAGGCAAATTGTGGGGATTAAAAACAGCCAATTTGGAGCAGTATGCAGAAGAAGTATGTGGAGGAACGAGACTTTATGGGATTTGAGGGAATCTGGAGCGTAAGGCTTCCGGGCAGCAGTGAGAGACGGTCAGTTGTATTATCAGTATGTTGTACTGTATATAACCAGTAGATATGATGAATGATTTTATTTATATTTGGGCTTATATCATCTGCATCAGCTCCACGGTCTTGGTGTTTATAGAATACTCTCAGCTTCCACTCGCTCCCTTACTTATCACAGCTCTTCTTAACTCTTGTCTGCTAAGCTCTTGCAACTGACAATAGCACTTTAAAAATGTGCTGTTACTGCTCCTCTATCTCTCTTCCCGTCGCTCGTTCTGAACCCCCCGTCCTCTCATATCCTCTCCTTTCATATCCTCGTCTCTTCTCTCTCTCTCTCTCTCTGTTTACTTAGCATAAACTAAAAATATATATTTTGATAAGCTTGTTTTTACGTGACCCTTTCCAATCTGCAGATCTTACAGCATTTCAAGGGAATGCAAGAATTCTGATGATGCAAAAGATTTCTATGCAGTTCAGAAGAATGTAGCTTTTGAACTTTTCAACCGTTCCCTTTTTTTTTTTTTTTTTTTTAGTCCCTCCGCACTATTATCATTGTTAGACTATTTTACTGACAAAATGAACATCCGACATTAGTTTTATTAATAGCGTTTAAAATAAACCTCCTCACTTTCTCACATTGTCCTCCAAAAATTATGACACCAACAATAGTTATGAAAAGGTTTTAGTTCATCTATGCCCACTTTTTTTACACTAAAAATTTTAAGTCTGCTAAAAGCCTAAGTACAGTTTTGGAGGAAGATTACTAATACCGCCTACCAGATACATTTTGAAATATTATATTTGGTCGCCTTGATGTACAGCTTCACATTTCATCCTCAACGGACGGAGACTCACCTTGTACAAGGATAATCACGAAAATGATCTTCCTAAAGCTGCTACTGAGCTGTTGTATATGTACACTGCATATATTGTATTATAGCACATATACATATTGCATATAGATATAAATTTGTAATTACTGTACTTATTGTAAATATTATTTATATGCAACCAACCCCCCTGTACACTTACTCTCTCCCTCACCCCTATTTACTGCAAACTTTCGTTTGTCAGGCGTCAAAGCATTTCACTGTATGTTGTACTATGTATGATATACATGTGACAAATAAACTTTCAACTTGAACTTGTTCACTGGTCATTGGATGCATGTGACAAAAAAATGAAAAAAGTTCTAACTCAGTTGGAATTTAACAAATTTCCAGGCAAGAAAAAACATTTATTTTACTCAACAAACTTCTCCAGCTCCATAGTAATTTCCTCGGAAGAGTCATGCTCATAAAACAATCATTTTTGTTGTCAAGTTCAAGTTCAAAGTCTATTTGTCACATGTACATCATACATAGTACAACATACAGTGAAATGCTTTGACGCCTGACCGAAAGTTTATGTAAATGAGAGTGAGGGAGAGAAAAAAAAGTGTGCAGGGGGGGTTGGTTGCATATAAATAATATTTCCAATAAGTACATGAATTACAAATGTACATCTATATGCAATATGTACATGACAGTGATATAATAATAATAATAATATTAATAATATAATATATTGTCTTTAGATGATTTGATACTCTCGAAACAGTCTACACACAGTGTCACTCTACTTCATAGATGTTTTGTAAAAGATTTTAGATAAACATGTGGTTTACCACATTTGAAGAGGCTGGCAAGCGGTGTTAGAACATACCTCACAATATCTAACAAACTGCACAGTAAGTGGTTGCTTTACCGGTCAGTCACACACTCTCTTAGCCAATAAAAGCTGCTATGTAGCCCGGAATTTCTGCCAGGAGTCTAAAGGTCTGGCTTCACAAGATTAAAGCCATGGTGGAGGCTGACACTTAGGTGGGAAGCTGGAAGGAAGCTGCATGATGCTGTTTGAAGTGCGAACACCAGAGCTGTGAGCTGGCAATATTACATGCTGCTCCACCCTGTTCCTCAGTACTATACATAGCGTGGTATCATGATATCTTAAAAAACTTCTCACTATCATCATGGTCACATGACTGTATAAAGCGGTAAGACTTCCTGGGGAAAAAAGGGTAGTATTGCAGCCCAGTGGAACGGTCAGTCTATCAGAATGCGTTAAAATACACGTCTGGGAATACGACTAACATGAAGAGCCGCCTCTTTTCTCGATCCTTCTTCTCTTCCTGGGATGCAGGGACAGGAAATCGATGGATTGTATCAAACCATCGCTACGAAAATCTAAGATTCTTGAACCCCGCCTTTTCATCAAATATTTCAGCAACAGCGTGTACTGACACGCTCTTGTGATTAAGCGCAACACAGTACCAACAACGAGCACGATTGAGCGATGCAGCTCCGTCTTTATAGGATCGAAAACACTGAAAATAATACAATTCACGGAGCGGTCAGAATGGAGTTAGCCGGAATGTTTCAATCAGAATAAGCTAAATCGGAATTACCAAGTGGGCATGTAAACAGGGCTACTGATCAGCATCAATATTGGATAATAGTCCAAAATTGCACGTACTCTGAGGCCCATTCACTCATAGGGCGTGTTTATAACCTACCTATAAACGTTTATAAATAGCATACTTCAAAAAACATTACAAAAACTCGATAGTGATTTAAAGTGAGTTTTGAGTAAAAGCGCACTATAAAATTTCTCAGTCGTCTTATTTAGCTTGACGCTAATGCTAAGGTCACAAGAAAATGTTTTGTTTCTAGCCAAAGGGGTGTGTGTGTGTGTGTGTGTGTGTGTGTGTGTGTGTGTGTGTGTGTGTGTGTGTGTGTGTGCGCGCGTGCGTGTGCGTCTCTGTGTGACCGAATGCAACCAATTTATATGTTAATAAACTGAAAATATATCAATTCCCCTCCCCCACCAAGCCCACTGTCCTGTCCCATCACACTGGCCTTACTAAAAAGAAAATGTCCAAGGTTGCCAGGTTTAAGCTATGTTACAGTGTAACTCCTGGGCCTGGAGTCTCCATGCTGTCTTTTTGCTGTCACACGTGATCTGTGTAAGAACATGTGCGTACGTGTGTAATCTCCTCGACTCTGTAGAGCTTAGCATAAAGCCTGCTGTTTCCCGGACTGTACTAAGTCAAACTCTTAAGCAGTGTCACGTTCCCCTTGTTTCAGCACCTGTTCTGTTCCTGTAGACAGATGATCATAGCTACTTACAGCTTTGGGACGGTTGCGCAATTTGTGAGGAATAACGCATGGTGTGGGTCGCATAAAGTAGTGCGGTGTTAGGCAGAATATTATTTCCTATAGCAGAGTGGTCTGTTATTCTTTTCATACACAGTAATTTGGCAGCAGGACACCCAAGATTATGAGTTTGAATCCTTGACATGGCCACATGCATTCATGGTGGGAGACAAAAGAGCAAAATTTCTGTGTTGTTTAGGTGCTAGTGATGGTAGTCTCAAAGTTCAAAGTTTATTTGTCACATGTACATTATACGTGGTACAACATACAGTGAAATTCGTTGGCGACCGACCGAAAGTTTGCTGCAAAGTGGGGGGTGAGGGAGAGAAAGAAATTGTAGAAGGGGGTTGCATGTAATTACTATTTGCAGTAAGTACAGTAATTTCTAATTACAGATGTACATTTATATGCAATATATGTGTCTCAATAATATATACTAATAATAATACTAAGAATAGTACTATTAATACTAATAATATAATATACTGGAATATAATATATCAAAAGTATATATACCTGCTTACTATAATATACTATAAATCTGCATTGTACGTATACATTCTATACATAATATACTATAAATATGCAGTGTATATGCATACTATACTGCAATATGCAGTGTACGTAACCATTCTGTGCAATTTGTGCGTGTGTTGGTGCAAAAGAGAGTCTCAGGAGAAAGAAAAAAGGTGCAAGAAGCAAGAAACTCCAAAAAAACAAAAAGTCTCTCTCTCTCTCTCACCGTCAGTCAATTGCTATGTTATGCATAGGACACAATTTGCTTATCACTAACATGACTGCTATAAACATTCCTTTCTTTGCATTTAAAGAAAAGTTGCTTGTCCGTTATAAATCGTAAACGCCTGAAGACTTTCCCGAGGCAGAAAACTTGCTTTCTTGCTACACTGCGCCTTGTGGGCGAGTCTCCTTCTATAAATATCAAATACGCATCCCCAAACAGAGAAGTTCATCATTTTAAGGATGATCTATTTTTCCTTTTTTTTTATTTTTTTTTTTAAATAAAGGTTATTTTTAAAGCAGGTTTGTTGTTCGCCTTGGATTATGTGAAACGTTATGCACGTCTAATGCTGAGTTTACACTGTACAATTTAACCCCCAACGTTTACTCACAGACAGGTTTTGGGAAATCTCTGTCACATGCCCGAAATCAGAGGCGAATCGGTGCTCGTTCACACGAATGACAATCGCACATAATCAATGACGTAATCTGAGAGAATCGAAGACGCATCGCCGACGCCCGTGAAATATTTGACATGCTATTTATCTGGACCTTTCGGAGATTCAAAATCTTGCAGTGTGAAATGAGTTTGGACTGGTAGATACATCGGCGATGACCTACAGCTAATAAAAGAACAAGATACAGCACAGCGTGAAGTTCGAGGGAAGTTCGTGTTCCGAGATGAGGGGAAGATTTTATTGTTACGCTTCAGAGATTATAAGGTAGGAAAAATGAAGCTTGCTGGACAACAAAGTTCAGTGCTTTATGAAGAGTTATCAACTCGCACACACATTTTTGCCCTTTCACTGCAAATCAGCGCACAGTCCATTAGTCCATTTGCAATCTTCTTTCGATTTAACATTTCGATCACCTTTACAGTCTTACGCGAGAACTCTGATCTCATGCGTTTTCTGTGGCCCGGACAGAGTTTTCAGCAATTGTTCCTTTGGTAAAGTCTGACACATGTTGTTGCCGACCCAAACGTGCATTGTGATGATATTCCCGGATACCCAGATGTTCGTGCAGTGTGAAAACCGTGATCCGTGACGACTCTCCATAAACTGCAACGATACAAACAATGACATATTAAAACAATCAAATATTAAACCTCATTCAGAGGCCTGCTATTCTAGAAAATGAACACACACCTTGTAATGATGATGAAGACCAGGTAGGATCCATGTGCGGTAGTTTATTCTGAGGACAGAGTCAGAGTACAACAACCAAACGGTGTCTGTGGCTATGATGCCGCTAGCGGTAACGTACTGAAACGTAGAGCAAAATACACTTAATGTCACGAATAAGTAGCACTTTGAGAATCAAGGCTTGGTAATGCAGGCAAACTGACAATACTTTGCGTTTTGGGCTAGGAAACACATGGCTTAAATATACTGGGAACAGGAAGTGACACCCCCGGAACTGGAAGTGAGCCGCATTCGGTATTCGGATGAGGGCTCTGTCTGCCGCGGGGGTCCTGATCCAATGCTACACACCTACTGGTGCAAGAATTCAGCAGTGTTCGGGTTAATACTCATTTCAGCTTTGATCATTTTGAAAAAATTTATTTATACTATTATGCATTGTTGGTTATTTCACCAGTTCTTTGTCCCATGACATTTTCCTGCCACTCATGGACATGAAACATACACAGGCAGTTTACTTCCTGATTTAATGCAGACACGATTACAAGTTGCAATCAAAGGAATCGTGGCACTGATCCTATGGAACTGAACTTCTACAGGTCGTCATGTTTGGTACCGTGGTGCACTTCCTGGTCCAACAACTTTGACGTTATGAATTTTTTTTTTTCATGCGAACCCTACTCAGACTAAACGGTAAAATAACCCTTCTACAAAACATCCTATACAGAATGTGTGACCCAATGGTTTATATTTCATGAAATGGTGACCAGTGCTCCGGCTAGTTATTTTTACTTATTGGCTGTAATCGTGCCTTTCACCCAAATATTTTGCTTATTTTTATAAAAAAAAAAGATCCTTTGAAGTTAAACTTGTTTGAAATGCCTAAAAGCCCATGAAAAGAGCCTCACAGTCGCTGTTCATTTCTGTTCCATGTAAGAGGCAGCAACGTCTATAGAGTTATTTATATATATGTGTGTGTGTGTGTGTGTGTGTACGCATGCATATATATAAAACATCTTAGACTTTGGTTAATTAATTATTACATGCTTCAATTCTTCTTGCTTTTCGGGCAGCTAAACTCTGTTCCTGCTGAAGTCATTCTTAATTAATTGAAATTCTCACACGTCCCTACAAAAACAGGTCGGTGTGTGTTTAAGAAAGCTGTGCAGATGAATGAGTTTATACGACGGACCTAATACAATTTGGCATTTATCTCATTTTCATTTAGTGTTCATTGTCACAGTAAACACAACGGACTCCTGGTTTCTTAATGGGAATAGATAGAGCCTCGTGATGCCTTCTAGATGGACCATTAAAAAGCGTGACACATCCAGGGTTGTGACCTTTAATACAGAAGAATGCGGGACGCCTGTAGCGGAGGCCACAGCCCTCGGGGCACGATGGAGTACCAGCAGGGAATAAATCATAACATAAAACCTGTTTTCAAGAAAATAATAGGACTGATACTGTAACGTACAGTATATATAATACGTTATAATATGTCCGCACAGTAATACCATCCAAACAGTGAAACATTTCAAAATGTAAGTAAAATAGTAGTTTTATTATTAACAGTTTTATTATTTGTAATTAAAGGTATTTGTCTTTATTTATTCAGGTTTAAGCTATTTGGTAATGTGATAGTATTGGAGGATGCAATTATCTTGATTGGTTAAGCAGAACATTTAGTTGTTTATCACATGGGTATGGTTTCTGTAACGTCAGTACCGGACTCCCTCCAGTAGAGGGAGCACGCACCTGAACAATGGACACTGCTCACTTCCTGCCACGTCACTTCCTGTCATAGCACTTTCTGTTTGTTCTGTATATAAACCATGTGTTTTCCATTGTTCAGGGCAATGTATTGTTTTGCCTAACTTCGTTCACGTTTGTTCTTTGTCAGCTTTACCATGTCTAGTCCATGCTAGTTAGCTTTACCAAGTCATGCTAATGTTTGTATGTTTGCCAAGCCTTGTACATGCATGTTAGTGTTTAGTTTGTATCTCGCGTTAGCCACGCTAGCCACGTTTGCTTATCCTGTCCTTGTTCTTCTGGAACCACTGTTTGCCGAATAAAACAACCTCTGCAAATGGATCCTACCCTCTCTGCCCCCATGTTACAGTATCATAGTAAATAAATATAAAAAATATATCTCATCTTTTATTTAATTGATGCTTGTGTCTGACTGTACACCTCAGTCTTAATAAAAATAGTCTACTTATAGTATAGGGATAAGGCAGAATATGATATCTAATGTAAACAATCAGAAAAGGATTGAGGTGATTAGAAAACGGTCATTGCGGTCATCTGCCCTGGGAGATGCTTGAGGTATGAAACTGAAATGATACTCCGATTTCTGTGAGCTCTAACATTGAGGGAATGTTGCTGTTCCGGATGCATTCGAGAACACTCGCCGACAAATTGTGTGTGATATCCATTTCCGCCGACGTTTTGCAGTCGTGTATTTGATTTCTCCTGCTCTCATCGGTACTTTTGCATTCACTTTTCGAGCTGGACGCGGATCTGTAACTGCATCAGCCGTCGTTTCAAATTGACCCACTTCCAAAGCAGTAAGCATCAAGACACATGGTTTTCCATTCACTTGCCAGCATCGACACTTTACTTATGAGATGGTGTAAGATTTTGGAAAGATGTCGAGCCTCCTGTGATTTGGTCAGCTTCCTATTTCTCTGTGTGTGTCCCTTGTGAACATGTCCATTACCTGACTGTGATTTGTAAGCATGAGCGCCGCTTGTGATTGATAATACAACTCATTATTTGTGCCATTTAATCTCTGGACCCCCCCGCAGCAAACCCCACATTGGGATTTTCTCTGCTTTGTGAACTAATGACTTCATAAAACACACACACACGCTTTGCTATTTCAGTGTGGACATTCCATAAGCGTTTACCCCTATGCAGGTTTTTATAGTTTACAAACAACATTCTGTCCCTCTACCCTAAATCTACCCCTGTTCCTAAAGAGCACACATCACAAAACATTCTGCATTTTTAATAAAACATTGTTTAGTATGTTTTTAAAGCTATTTTACTTATGGGTACTCATGAACTGTCCCCATAAAACATGCTTATGTTGTAATACCAGTGTAATACCCATGTCATTATACACGTGACCTCATGAATTCATGCACGCGTACACAGGAAGGGCACAAACCCATTCCAGAGACAGGTGACTGTTTAAAGAGCCTCGATCTTATTGTTTTTTTTGTTTATATTTCGTTAAAAAAGATAACTCTTGATAGGTTGAGCTTTAAGTCCATTAGTTTCTCCCTAATAAACAAGCTCATCATGTGATGATGACAACAAAAAAACTTCCTAACACAATTTTGTGTTCTCAGACTATTTACCTAGACTATTTACCTAAATGAAATTATATAAAAGGCCTTATTAAACCCTTAAAGCTAACTAAATAAACACTATAAAATGATGCACACAATAAACGAATAAATTGTGGTCTTACAGCCAGGTGTTTAAGTTTCATTGTCCAACCTCTGGTTAACACACATGCAAATCAACAGTGGCAGATTTAACAATCAAGTTCTCAAAATGAGACCGACTTTTGTTTTATTTACAATTTTTTTATCTGTAAGTTCGGGCTCTACTTCAGGCCATACAGCGGTTTAACAGGACAGGATCCACTCAGAACAGACCTCGCCATGGATGACCAAAGAAGTTGAGTGCACATGCTCGGCGTCATATCCAGATATCATGTCGTTGGGAAATAGACGTATGAGTGCTGTCAGCATTGCTGCAGAGGTTGAAGGTGTGTGAGGTCAGCATGTCAGTGCTCAGCCCATACGCCGTACACTGCATCAAATTGGTCTGTATGACTGTCGTCCCAGAAGGAAACCTCTTCTAAAGATGATGTACAAGAAATGTCAAGCATGGTGGTGGGAGTGTCATGGTCTGGTGCTGCATGAGTGCTGCTGGCACAGTGGAGCTACAGTTCATTGAGGGAATCATGAGGGAATTGAGGGAATCATGCCAACATGTAGTGTGACATGCTGAAGCAGAGCATGATCCCCTCCCTTCAGAAACTGGGCCAAACACACCTCCAAGACGATCGCTGCCTTACTAAAGAAACTGAGTGTAAAGGTGATGGACCGGTCAAGCATGTCTCCAGACCGAAACCTATTGAGCATCTGTGGGACATCCTCAAACGGGAGGTGGAGGAACACAAGGTCTTTAACATACACCAGCTCTCTGATGTCGTCATGGAGGAGTGGAAGAGTATTCTAGTGGCAAACTGTGAAGCTCTGGTGAACTCCATGCCCAAGAGGGTTAAGGCAGTGCTGGAAAATAATGGTGGCTGCAAAATATATTGACACTTTGGGCCCAATTTGGACATTTTCACTTAGGGGTGTACTCACTTTTGTTGCCAGCGGTTTAGACATTAATGGCTGTGTGTTGAGTTATTTTGAGTAGACAGCAAATTTACACTGTTCTACAAACTGCACTCACTACTTTACATTGTAGTAAAGTGTCACTTCTTCAGTGTTGTCACATGTAAAGGTATGATAATATATATATATATATATATTTAAATGTGAGGGGTGTAATCACTTTTGTGAGATACTGTATCTCGTCTGTGGAAAGCGTTGGAGCCAAGAAACTTCATCCAATCGAAACGTGTTTGCTTCAAACATTGATAGTCTGGCCTACCTGCCTGTTAACATATGTACTGTATATGCATACCTCTGTGTACCCTGTTAGCACAGACAGCTACGCCATCTGCGCATCAAACTTGCTGCATGTCATTACATTTTTAAAAAGAAGCCTACGTTGGTTATTGTAATATTATGTGCTTTGTACTGTAATATTTACTGACCGGTGAATTAGGCATGAGCTAATCTGACTCTCTCTCATCTTGTCATTTGAGCCTCTGCTCTGCCTGAGCACGTTGGTGTGTTTTGGAAAGTGATGATGCAGGAAAGGCGGGTCTTTGGCTTTCAAAAATAGCTTGATCTTGTTAGCCTCTCTGAAATCTCTGACCCTACTTTTAAAGAAACCAGTATTTATTTGTATATGTATGCATGAGCTGCATTAAAAGAGCACGAACAGTGATGTAGTCTATACAGTATACAGAAGAAAAAACTTCATCTCTCTTTATCTGATAAGTGTGAATCATAAAAAATGACCAACAAGCAGCTAAACCATAGAGTAAATAGCTCAGTCACATACAAAAACAAACGTGCTTATCTCCCCAGCCATCCATCCGGTGAGTGGGATTTTCTCCCGCTGTGCATTTCATGTTATTTGAACACGAGCCCATCACAGCTTATGCTTTAGATCAATATGCCTGGCTAAGGTTTTTGGCTCTATGAGATCTTTAGTGGGTTTATTTATTTATTTTTGCACTTTTGCTGCAGCTCAATAAATCTACTTTAACTTGGTATGTTTTTTTTTAAATCTCACAGTCCAATGGAAACTTCTGGACCTTTTCATGTCCATGTTTACGGCCTACTGCTGCTTTATGAGTAAGTAGTGAGGAAGGTGAAGCTAATCAGAAAAGCCCAAGCGTCAGTCAGCACTGAAGGCAGGATTGTTGCACAGAACCGAATATTTCACATATGTTTTTAGAACATAAAACACATAGCTGTGTCACATGGGGTGGTGGTGGCTCAGTGGTATAAGTCTCTGGGCCAGTGATCAGAGGGTCGGGAGTTCAAGCCTCGCACCAGGCAAGCTACCGTCATTGGGTCCTTGAGCAAGGCCCTTAACCTCACCTGCTCCAGGGGCGCTGTTTGCTCTGGCTGACCCTGCGCTCTGACCCAAGCGTTCAAATTCATATGCTGGGATATGCGGAATAAAAACATTTCATTGTATGTTGTCCTGTATGATGTGCATGTGACCAATAAACTGAACTTTTAACTTTTAACATTTTGTAACATTTATTAGAATCAACTGAATTGTAGATTTTCCAAATAATGGGTCGTTCACGATATAGACTCATTAACTTGCATGACTTACCGGTACTTAACCGAGCGATCTATCTCTGATGTCAGTTTGCGGCTGTGCTTGCTTTCCGAAAGCTAACTAAAAGATAAAGGTAAACAGAGGGCCTCTGTACAACTCTACCCTTATTGCACTCAGTAAAGGTGATATACCATTATATTACCCAACTGGCTTGTTGTCTAATCATATTGCCAAATTTAGCAAAGTACAGCATCCTTTATACTGAGGCAGATATTAAACGGCGGTGTTTCCGATGTTAGCATTTTAGCCTAACCTCTGACCTCTCATCCATTCACCCTTTTAATAGTAGAGTTCCCACACTAGAAACATCGGCTAATGCTAATGATTAAAACTGGTTTAACTGGTTTGGAATCGGCTCTCACTGGGTTTTCAGCTAACCCTAGAAACCAGTGTAACCTATATATTGTAGTATAGTTAGCTACACAGGAGTTAGCTAGCATTACATGTGTTTCTGTGGTTCAGAGCTTTGCTTTAGCTATTCCGATATTCCATCATTAAGGAATCAAATGCATCAATGTGATGAGAGAAACCAAAGACGGCACCCGAAATCATCTATGAGGGTAATAAGCAATCCATCATGTGTGTGCATGGAGCTGTTTAAGACCGTGTATGAGCGAATCCACCTTGGGGATAAAACCATGTTGTGCTTATTTGATTTCTAAAGCCCTGTTTTAACCACTGATCTAAGTTGATCACCATGCATTTGCTCACTTTGTGGTAAGTGGACTGTCTGGTGCTCTGCATTAATGTGATTGCAGCAGTTTTCACAGTTCATTTACAGGAATGCCAGATTGTAATTGCCAATGGAGAATATGCATATGAAATGACCTGCTTAATGACATCCAGGTATTATGTGAACAATGGAAAAAAATGGATCGTAACTAGTCAACTGTTAATGTGCAGTAAAGAACAGATACCACTGCCTGTGTTCAGACTGAATACCGAGCAGTTCTGAAACCATATCCATGAGACCTACAGTACATCTTTCTTTCAATTCAATTCAATTCAATTCAATTCAATTTTATTTGATTTATAAAGCGCTTTTAACAATACACATTGTCCAAAAGCAGCTTTACAGAAAATACACATTAAGAAGAATTAGAAGGAAAAAAATGTGAATATGTGACATATATCCCAATAAGCAAGCCTTAGGCGACGATGGCAAGGGAAAACTCCCAAAATGTAATGTTAGGAAGAAACCTTGAGAGGAACCAGACTCAGGGGGAAACCCATCCTCATGTTGGGGACAGCAGAATGTGTCGCTAGAGGTTGTATGTATTGTAAATGCAGACATATTAACTTAAATTCAGTCTTGACCTGTCCATGTACACCGTCCATCGGTCAGCGGTGTAAATTATATATACACTTACCTTACAGATAATACTGGTGTGAAGATCAGCAAGTCTTTACTGGTTATCACAAGCCACAACAACAAGGTATACTGTATTAATAGTTTTCGACCAGGACACATTTACTTTTCTTGCAGATGCTAAGAAGGATGAATGACCGTTCTTCACATTTATTTTTAATTCATTTAATTGTATTAAATTTTTATTGGCCTTTTTTTTTATTTTATTACTGCTGCTATCGTTTATTTGGTACAATGCTGCACTATATTCTATGTATTTGTCCTGTGGCATATTATATTATACTGTTTGGTTTGCTCTGTCTGCGTTTTGTTGTACTTAGCTATAACCCTGTTCTGTGTAGCATCATGGTCCTGGAGAAAAGTTGTTTAGTTTCGCTGTGTGCGCATCAGCTATATATGTTTGAAATGACAGTTTGTTGACTTGACTTATTCTGAGCTTTAGTAGTAAGAGCCACACACACACACACACACACACACACACACACACATTCATTAGCTCTGCACAATGAAAAACTTGAATCTAATCTAATCTAGACATTGGTCAAACCACCTTTTTTCACATTAATGATGTTTAGAAGCGGTAGCATAGTGCTACTTTGGTAGTACGGATCTCTGTGTCTGTAATACGTAGTACTCAGTACACAGTACACAGCTAGTTATAATGTAATTTTACATGGACATATTTTCAGTATTTTACCTTAATTGCTATTTATTTTAAGAGTCAATTCAATGCAGTATTAATCAGATAAAATATTCTGTTTATTTCTTTACGTAATTCCAACATTTAGTAAAATGATATTACCTAAGTTCACCTTTTACAATAGGGTTATTCGCGAAAGAAAGAGCGTAGCAGTTTATCCATCATAGAGTTATACTAATATTGTGTGATCTTCACACCAATTCTGTGTCACCTTTGCCTCAGATAATAAAAGGGAGTAGAAACTGGAGATTAACTTCCTCAAATCCAAATAAACAATAATATTTTCATGACACTTTCACATTTCCATGGGTATGATATTGACATAAAACAGGGGTCACCAACATGGTGCCTGCGAGCACCAGGTGGCCCGCAAGGACCACATGAGTAGCCGGTGGGCCTGTTTTAAAAATAGCACCACTTACCACTGAGCTGCATCTATTTTTTATTTTTGGTTGCTATTCTTTTTTTAAATCAGTCTTACATTAATGTAAATTAAAAAATATAATTACTTACAGAGATTTATATAAATACGTGTTGCATATTGCTATTTATCTGTATCCTAGCTTGTTTGATCATTGCTGATAATTATTGTGAGAAATCATTAACATGATCAGTGTCTTCACGTGTATGAATAACATTCATTATAAATAATAACATAATTAAAGGTAAATTGAGCAAATTTGTTATTTCAGAAGTGAATAACAAACTGGTAGCTCATCGCATTAATCGCTACCCAAGAAGTAGCTCTCAGTTTCAAAAAGGTTGGAGACCCCCGACATAAAACCTCTGTCAGATGTTTGGCATCTATGAGGATGGAGACTGTTGTAGCGCAATTTCTTAGTTGTGCAAATTTCCCTTGTTCCAGGGTTGATCAGAGTGTGGCATTAGAGCTGTAGGGGCCATAGGTTGGATTTCCAGGCACGCCGGAAAAGGTACAACAGCACAACGTTTGATTATGTTCCAAACTGCATGGCCAGCAGATGTAGAATGACCTCTGAAACGTTGCTGACTCTGCTGTGTTTCCTTTGTGCATTGGAAGGCTGATTTAATTCTAACATGGCAAACCTTTCAGGCAATGTGTTTCCTTCAACTGTGTCATGCCAGCTGGAACTGGAAATTTTATTTCAATTGGGTGTACTTGGTTAGGGCATCCTAGCTGAGAAGTGGCACACGAATTGATAGAAATCCAATTAACATTAAACATCGACTTGGGTTTACATGTCATTCCTTTGGGAACGATAAGTGCTGTTGGCACTGCATGGTGAGGATCGAGCAGTGAATGAGTATGAACGTAAAGGAGGGAGCGCTGGACAGATTTTTACTATTTACTACGGAAGCAGCAATAACAGGCTGTTATACAATATTGTATTGTATTGTATATAATCCAAGCTGACCATTTCAAAAGAAACAATAAATTGCATAATTAAAAACTGATAACCTCCAAGGGTGAGAGAGAAAATGCCAATATCAAGATGACCAAACAATGACCAACACTGTCTCTAATTTTAGAATGAAAACCTTACATTCTACATATACATAATACATATAACCTCTAGCTACACATTCTGCTGTCCCCAACATGAGGATTGGTTTCCCCTGAGTCTGGTTCCTTCCAAGGTTTCTTCCCAACATTACATTTAGGGAGTTTTTCCTTGCTATCGTCGCCTAAGGCTTGCTCATTGGGATATATGTCACATATTCAGGGTGGTGGTGGCTCAGCGGTATAAGGCTCTGGGTCAGTGATCAGAGGGTCAGGGGTTCAAGCCCCGCACCAGGCA
>JAOUQX010062427.1:0-16205 GCA_028566295.1 Liobagrus marginatus | reverse complement strand
ATTAGTAGTAGAAGACTGTAGTATATATAGTACACGGCAGAGGCTGTGACATCATCAGCCTGCGCCGCTGCAATCCGAGCTTCATTCAGCAGCAGAGTGAATCGGCACCAGGATTGGTTGAGCTGCGTGCACTGTATACAGCATTGCCGAGCACACAGTAGGCTGTTTAACATGTTTTTGGCGACTTCTTCACCCGGTATTTTCTGTACCCGGCGTATAAGATGCCCCCCCCCTATTTTGGTATTATAATTTGGGTGTAGAAAGCTGTCTTATACGCCGGAAAATACGGTAGTTTATGTGCCGTTGCAGTGGCACATCATTTTGTCATAAATTGACAATTTTTTGTTTAAAGATGCCATTATAGCTGCCATTATTTTGGCTCTGCAACTTGACTGGTATTGCTGAACTTTCCCAGAGCCATCACTATGATGCTATTGTCTTGTGAGTTCTAATTTGCAGCGCGATGCATGAAACTTGGGCCCAGAAAAATATAGCGCTCAAAATAGCTGTGGTCTTTGGCTGGGATGGATGGCATTTCTCTGTCTCCTTTCAGTCCATGTAAGACTAGCCAATCGAGGGTGTCTATGAGCTGGTGAAGGTAGAAAAGGGCGGATAGTGCTTTCTTTTGAGAATGTTATGCTGCAATGCAAAAAAACCCCCAAAACAAATCCTGAATTACTGATCCTTCAACTATGTTTATTATTGAACCGGCATCATTATGTATCCACACAATCAGTTTTAAACACTGGATTTAAAAACTGTTAATGTTACTGTCACCAACCAGTATAACTGTATAAAACAGCATTAGCAAAGTAACATTACAAGCACTAATAGTAATGCTCCATAGCTGAAGAATAAGTAGCAACAAGTAGCATGCATATTCAGTGTATCACGAGAAAGAACAGTGCAATTAGCACTGTTATAAAAAATATAAAAGATTCTTTTGCAACAATGTTCTTGCTTCCTAACAGCAGACATGCTAAAGTGGAAGCAATTCCTACAGAAATAAAAGTCTCAAGGAATTACTGGAAAAGCTTTGCACTCTAGATTAGAAGTTAGTGCTAAGGCCTAAAAAGAGTTTTCCATTGAGTTTCGATTAACATTGAGGTAATGCAGAAAACAGTCACAACTTATCAAGGAAAATGACAAAGCCAATAACACCTGATCTTGAAGATTGAATACCTCTGTCATCTTCCATCACAGCCTGGGTGGGTGAGGAAATAATTAAGTGACAAAATGAATGCATATTTGAAGAATCACCTGGATGGAACAATGAGAGCCTGCTGGGCAGTGTGATGATGTGTGCAAAGCTATGAAGTCAAAAGGATAAAAGATGTATTTGCCAAGCAGATCTTTATTACAGCATTGGTGGAAGAGCTTTAGGTGCTACAGTAACTGAAATACTGCTACTTTACAATACTTACCTAAAAGTGTTCATGTGGACTCCCTACAATATATTTCACAATACCTGTAAAATACCTGTTTACTAAGCTTATATTCTGCATTCTCTCTGTAGGTGCGTCCTTTAACTCTGTACAGGAACTTTGGATGCTTGTTCAGCATATCCCACAAATGCCCGATTTGCTATATGTTGTAAATGTAAATTATTGTAACGTAATGCTTGAACTTTTTTGGTATGTTCCTTATACCATTGCTGAACATTTTTTTTTGCAATGTGGCAGGGAGCATTATCCTGTTGCAAGAGACAGCTACTGTTAGAGAGTACTGTTGTCACGAACAGGTGTACTTGGTCTGAAAAAATGTTTAGGTAGTCGTTATGGGTCAATGAACATCCACATGAATTCCAGGACAGAACACTGTCTGCTGGCTTGCCCTCTTCCCACAGTGCATCCTTATAGCATATAGACTCTTCTCTAGTTCATATGAACGTGCATGGTTAACTTACCAAGATGGCTGGCTTTTGCAGGGAAACACCACATCTTTCCACACAACAAATTTCATAATCTGGTTGAACCCAGACAATCGCCCCACATTGCCCTCCAGAAATTACCATATTCTCTGTGTATCTAATTTCATGTCATTATTATGATGTGGAATCGATCTGTGTTGCAGATCTTGAGGGCGGCATGCAACCATTAAAACTTTTTACTAACAATTGACAACCTTTTAAAAACAATCTGTATTTAGTTTTATATCCCATTCCATCAAATTAACAGCAGAATCTTTGCTCTATCTATCTATCTATCCATCCATCCATGCATCCATCCATCCATCCATCCATCCATCCATCCGAGTATATCTATAAGATAGATAGATAAAAATCCACTCTCTTCCTTTTGCAAAACTCAGGGAATTCATGACACTTTTTAAATTGACCTGCATCTTTATTCGAAAGAAATATTATACAGCTGTTCAAAGTATGTATTCTAAAGGCACAATCCATTTGAAGGGGCTCTGCAAAATATCCAGTGGAAAGCATACCACTAATATCCAGGAATAAAAATATGAAGTACGTACTCTTATTTTTAACATTATTATTAACAATGAACCTTGTCAAAACCTTGGAGTTGTTGTGCTCTTCTTTGCTAGAGCTCTTATTTGAAATTCACTTAGAATACAAATAATTATGAAACTTGTAGAAACTAACTCTCTTATGATCTAGCTAGCATCTGTGTTCTAAATGATGACCCAGCAACCAAAGAAACGTAATCTCAGCTGTTAACTGTCTACAGAACAAAGTAAAATTTAGCCAGTGTGTTTAGAACTACACAATATACAGCAGAGCAGAGATTTCTTGGTCATCAATATAAAGCACAACAGCAATTCTTCACCAAAACTTGTGTGCTTTACATACCTTCTCAAATCACTAGTAAAAGAACAGGTACAGTTCTCTTTCAAACATTCGCTCGGTATCTCACTATGGGAACGCCTCAGGGCGTGACCGATTGCGGAAGCACCAATGACGTGGTGTCATGCCCCTCCAGGCAGACCGTCGCTTGGCGACCAGGGGGCCCCGCCTCCCTGGATATAAACCGTATCACTATGCTGCACACATCATTCTCGCTCTCTTCCCTGTGAAGCCATCACCCTGCAGACCCTGTAAGCTACTGCTAAACTGTTCACCGACGAAGCCACGTGGTAAGGTCCCGAGCGCAGAGCGTCCTTACGTTTGCGGGGGAGACCCTTTATTGTGAGTGCTTAACCATCTTAGAGAGCTCACTACTCTCAGCACAGCTCCGTGACTTAAAATCACACGTTGTGGTGGATTTTTTGTTGCTGCACGAAGAGGGTGCTAAGATGGCGACGTCACAGGCGAGTCAGGGGGAAAAGGCCTTCCCCCACATCCATGTGCCTGCAGGGTGTGGATTTCACCTAAAGACTTGCACGGCCTGTGTATCACCTGCCTGGGCACTAAACACGTTCAGGCGGCTGTGTCGAACCCGGATGGCTGCCCCACTGCTCGAAGTTTTCCCCAAAAACTCGGGAACGGAGACTTCGCGTGGCGTTCACGGGAAAGGCGGACCCATGCCTCACTGCTAAACCCAGCGAGGAGGCCATGGAATGTCCTCAGACATCGACGGACTGGGGTGATATCATGGACTCGGAGTCGCCGCTAAACCTCCCCCCATTGTTCCAGGATAGGGGTGGTGAGGACGACGACGATGAGGCACTGTCTGCCATCCTCGATGAAGAGGACGAGGACGAGGACGACGCCATATTGCCCCCCGTGTCGTCCCGCCTGCCGAGTGCTCAGGAGGTGAGCTCACCCTCCCCCACGCAGTGCGAGACGGACCTGCTAGAGGTGTGTCGTCATGCGGCTGCCAAGGTGTCCATCGACTGTCCAGCCCTGCTAACAGACAGGGGCGCAGAGAGGGATTTGTATGATGGGAAGCGGCTCCCATCCCGTCTATTACCGGCGAGGCAGTTCATCTCTGCTGTTCCGGCATGTGTGACGATGCATGAGATGAAACGTTTCTGGGATAAGCCGTTTTCGCACCGAGTGCCGGTAAAAGGCTTTTCAAAGCTGGACGTGGTGGGGATGGTGGAGGGGTGAACCCTCCCCCAGTCGAAGCTTCGGTGGTGAATCATCTGCACCCTGATCGCAGAGCAGCGCTGACGTCAACGGTTTCGCTGCCGGGCAAATCTGAGCGCTTTGCCATCTCAGTTTTGCAGAAGATCTATAAGTCCACTGTGCTCACGACTCATGCACTGAACGTGATGTCACTCCTCACGGCGTACCAGCCAGAGCTCCTGGAGGAGATCTCCCGACCCGGAAGAGCTGCTTTGGGAAGAGATCTGCATCGTCGCAGACCTTAAACCTGCGCACGTCGAGGGGAGCGGTGCAGAGTTGCGGCCGCAGCATGGGCTTATGCGTCATTGGAGAGAGATCTCTGTGGCTGAGCTTGTCCGGTCTCTGAAAAAGAAAAGATGGAGTTCCTCGATGCTCCGGTCGACCGAAAAGCGCCGTTTGGAGTGTCTGTGTCGGCGATGAGGCATCGATGTGATACGAGGAAGAAGGAGGGCGAAGCATTTAAGGTGTGCCTCCCCAGGAAGCCGGCATCTCAGCCTTATCAGCCGAGCCGCCCCAGTTTAAAACCGTCAGGGAGAGGGGGACAGGCTGATCTCCAGCCCCGCCGCCCTGCACCGCAACTTCAGCCGGGGCATGGATCGGCGCACCCCAAGGCGGAATACGGTAAAGCAAAGGCTTCTTACGCGGCAGCCGCGGCAAAACACCAGCCCGCGAATACGTAATGGAGCAAGAAGCGGCGTGCTACCTGATACGATTGCGCAACCCGAGCCGGGGATCAGAGACTACACCATGGGTTTTTCTGTCTCATCCCAAGTGGTCCGGCCTCTCCCACCCCCGGGGAAATGGAGATGCACGGACATCAGAACAGTTTTCGAGGCATGTTCAGCATGCGTTGGGAAAGCCGATGTTCCACGGCCAACTCCCACAATACTGTTTTCCCCTCGACCCACGTGGTCTGTTCCGAGGGAAGAAAGACAATCACTGTTCACAAACATTTCACTGCTGAAAATAAAAGATTCACTGTTGCATCCAGGCTGAGGGCCGAGGGCACAGATAAGAATAATAAAGGTGAAAAAAACAACACAAAAACGTTAATTTCTCTCTTTCACCGGAGAAAAATTCTCCGTTTTCACCACTAGATGGAGCCATTGCTCCACTAATGAGCGAAAGCGGCATGAGCCCGCTCGCTGCGCGAATGAAGCAGTGGCGCGCATGCGCAGTTCATCCCTGGGTGCTGTCCACACAGACTGCAGTTTGCAAAAAAGCCTCTGCCGTTCGGCGACGTGATAACGTCAACGGCACGGGGCGAATCAGCATGGGTGTTAGGAGAGGAAATCTCCGCTTTATTACAAAAAGGTGCTATTCGTGTGTTAACAGAAGGAGAAAAGAACCAGGGTTTTAACTCCTAATATTTCATAATTCTGAAGAAGGGGGGAGGGCTCCGCCCCATTTTGGATTTACGAGGTTTAAACAAGCATCAGGATTTTTTGTTTTTTTTAAACAAAAATTCAGGTTCAAGATGCTTTCACTCGGAACGCTGTGTCAGAATATTCGTCGAGGAGACTGGTTCACGTCAGTGGATGTCCAAGACGCGTATTTTCACATAAAAATATTTCCAGCACACAGAAAATATCTGAGATTCGCGTTTCGGAACATTGCATACGAGTATGTGAAAGTTCCTTTCGCCTTATCTCTAGTTCCGAGAACCTTCACGAAGTGCGTGGAGATTGCTCTGATGCCTCTACGGGACAGCGGAGTCAGAGTGTTTTCATACCTGGACGATCTCTTAGTTTGTGCGCCGTCGCTGCACGAGGCAGAGATCGATACGGGTGCTCTGATGTCGCACCTGTCGAATCTGGGGTTTACTATAAACCGAAACAAAAGCAGTCTCACCCCGTTGGAGGAAATTATCTATCTGGGTCTCAGGATAGACTCGGAGAATTTCCAAGCATTTTTATCGGAGGGCCGCGTCGGAGCGATTTTGAGCTGCGCCGCCCTCTTTCAGACAGGACGGATGGTCTCGTGCAGAATGTGCCTCCGAATGCTCAGGTTGATGGCAGCTGCACTGGCGATTATTCCCTTGGGTCAGGTACACATGAGGGAATTACAAAGATGGGCCGCGGCACAGGACATTCGGTCGGGAAGCCAGCTGGATCGCAAAGTGCGCATTTTGCCGGTGTGTACAGCGGCTGTCCGACACTGGAGAGATCCTGCATTCCTCAGAATGGGACGCCCATTGGGGGCGATCACCTCGAGGAAGGTAGTCACGACAGATGTGTCTCTCACGGGCTGGGGAGCCGTGTGCGAGGGCAGATCGGCAAGGGGTGTTTGGCTGCCGGAGCTGAGGCGCGAGCACATAAACTTCCTGGAGCTGATGGCAGTGAAGCTGGCCCTGGATCACTTTGTTCGATCCGTCCGGGATCACCACGTACTGATCAGATCAGACAATACGACGGTGATTGCGTATATAAATCGCCAGGGAGGATTACGCTCGAACAAACTGCACATATTAGCGGAGAAGCTGATTTTGTGGAGCAGCGCGAATCTCTTATCGATACGTGCGACACATGTTCCAGGATCAGAGAACAGGGGAGCGGATATTCTCTCCAGGGGGAACCCACTGTACGGAGAGTGGTCACTATGCCCCCAGGTGGGGTCAGCGATTTGGGAGAGGTTCAGCCGAGCTGCCGTAGATCTCTTCGACTCGCGCAAAAACGTGAAATGCCATCGGTTTTTCTCCCTAATACACGATGATGCACCGTTGGGTGTGGATGCACTAGCCCACGAGTGGCCAGATGAGCTTCTATACACATTCCCTCCGCTGAGTTTAATCGGGCCTACATTGCGGAGGATTCAGGAACACGGTCACACCGTGATTCTGATCGCGCTGTATTGGCCGGGAAGGCCATGGGTGGCAGAGATGGCGCGGATGCTCTACGGGCCCCTGCCAACGCGCAGTGACCTATCACAAGCGCGGGGGGACATATTTCACCCGGCCCCGGACAGGCTTTCTCTCTGAGCCTGGCCCGCGAAGGGGTGATGTTGGCATCAGAAGGACCTTTCCGAGGGTAGTTGAGACTATTCAGTCCGCGAGGGCACCAGCAACACGCGCTTTACAGCCTTAAATGGCGCGTGTTCGAGAACTGGTGCGCGGAGAGTTCGTCGAGCTATTGAGTTGCTATCATTTTTTCCTCCGCCGTTCGCGAACGGAGAGGAGGAGCGGCAACATTGTTTGTGTCCAGTTCGGGCTTTACGCACGTATGTGCAGCAAACGGAGGGATTGCGCAAGAGCCATCAGCTGTTTGTACCGTGAATTTGTACGAGAGCCGGACAGCCGATCTCTTGCCAGCGTGTCTCACGTTGGATCGTGGAAGCGATTAATGTGTGTTATGGGAGGTTGAATATCGAGCCGCCGATGGGACTGAGAGCTCATTCAACTAGAGGCATCGCCAAGTCATGGGCGATGTTCAAGGGCATTTCGGTGCAAGATATTTGCTTGGCGGCGAGTTGGTCATCGCCACTCACGTTCGCGAGATTTTACCATCTGGACGTGACAGCGCCTTCATTAGCGCACGCAATCCTGGAGACAGCGAGCCAGACGGATCATTTATCTACAGGGGTGTGATGCACCGCAGTGGAGGAGCCACAAGGGTGAGTCACATCCGTAATTAATGAATGAACTGGGTAGATAGATGTGTGCATAAAACGACTCCGCGCTAAGGGGCTGAGGAGATTGCATAAAGCAGTTTTATGTGTGTGACGTAGCTATGTCTGCGCGTTCACCGTATAGCAATACGGGAGTTGGCTATACCCCATAGTGAGATACCGAGCGAATGTTTGAAAGAGAACTTAAGGTTACTAGCGTAACCCTGGTTCTCCGATAACATGAGTGAGGTATCTCACAACTTTGCCCTCCTTGCTGCTTCAGCGGGGAAGAGTTGTACACGGAATGACGTGTGCAGCATAGGATACGGTTTATATACAGGGAGGCGGGACTCCCTGGTCGCTAAGCGACGGTCTGCCTGGAGGGGCAGACGTGATGTCATTGGTGCTTCCGCAATCGGTCACGCCCTGAGGCATTCCCATAGTGAGATACCTCACTCATGTTATCAGAGAACCGGGGTTACGTTAGTAACCTTAAGTTTTATAATGAAACTTAACGATGCCCAACACATTGTAGTGCTATAGTCCTGGGTAGCCAGACCTTCAGACTGATTTCAGAAGGTTTGTACTACATAGCAGTTTGACTGAAATGTAAAGCAGCCAATCACAGCTTGTTTTGTTTAATATCCTAGTGGTGTCATGCAAAAGTAATCATGAAAATTAATGAGTATTTACAACGCACTTCACATCATATGGTTTAATGCAACACACACACCTCTCAAAACACTGGGAGTCAGTGACTTTCAAAATCCTGAAAGACATTCAGTGCTGTGAAAGTGATGTAGGAGTGTGTCGGTTATTTTCTTCTGGCTTTCGGGGACATGTATTTGTTGCATTTTTTATTGATTATCAGAATCAGATCAATGCTGATGTTCACTGTATAGACTAATCAATTTGCTCAAAATGTAACTATATAGATTCACAGAGTTCTGCAGGGACATCAGTTTACATTTTTTCAACCCTTAATATAATGTGCAACAAAACAGTGTTTGGTTGGGTGTAATGTTTGGACCTATTTGAGCCCGGAGAGATTGATGTTTGACTGGCCTAAAAATTAATTTACTCTTGTAAAATGTTCATGTTCAAGGTTTGTTAGTAAGTGAAGCAGATACACAGACCATAAGTTATGACATAGCTTGAGCAGCATAGGAAAATAGAAAGAAAGCAGCTTTCTATGTTTAAGCTAATGAATCCCATAGTGATAGCCAAAAGAATTTGGCATTCATATTACAACTGTAAGTCATTTCTTTTAATATATTTCAGCATTACGTTTGACCCTTTCCTCATGCCAAACAATCTCATTATTTAGTTTTCATAATTCTAGTAGATTTGATATTTGAAAATGTTACAACTTCGTCAGTAGAATGATGATGCTCCTTTGATGCTTACTTCACCACAACTGTGGGAAGTGCAACAGAGCTGAGGACTATAGAAGGTGTTATAAATGTGTGTAATTATTTATTAAACATGAAGTGTTACTGTAAATTTAAGCCATTTTAAATCACTATACAAAGGAATTCTGCTTAAAAGACCTGCAACATATAATCCAGCTATAGCAGAACAATGTTTGACAAATCCTGGTATTGGTAAAAATGTCCTTTAACAGGCAGGATAACAATGATAAAAGCAGACTTCAAACAGAAACGCCAGATCAAATCATTTGTGTGCCACAGCAGTTACAATAAAGACTTTGCGCCCATGGCCATGAAAAAGTCATTGACCTTTGCACCTGCCCTAAATTTCTAATCATTGTAGCTGTGTGTTTTCTTAAAGGCCTAGACTGATTAAAGGTAGGACTATTGAAGAGAACAGCCTAATAGTAGCAATAAAACAGCATATATCCAACACAATCTATGTCTTTAGCATGGAGAGGCTGTAAAAAGATCATGACAGCTTTAAAGAAAGCCAGAAACGGAGTGTAGCGAAAATAACTGCCTGAATTTTGATAAGTCACTTTAGTAGTATGATGATGGCGTCTTGCATCCTATATTTATGCTGCATTCTACTCAGACCACACTCAGTTGGAAATGTCTGCTCACTCACACAGCATTGTAATGAACAGGAAGGGAGCATGGAAGCAAGGTTTTCTTGCTGTGCAGGGATCAGGTGTGCATGGATGGCAGAAATCCAGAAATACTGTGCCTGTTAAGAAATTACTGTCATTTTAATATCTTTATTCTTCTGTATTTCCATCAATAATTCTTGAAATTGGTGGCTTTAAAGAGTTCACAATAGACTTGCTGTGTGTAGCACTGTTATTCACTTTAATTCTTAGAAATAATGCGAGTGAAGCAGTTCAGTGGCATTATGAAGGCTTGAAATATTAAAGCATTGAATGTATTTGAAAATGAATACATTCCTTTTCACTGTATACACTTAATCACTACTTCACATTATACTGACATACTTGTACTTGATTTCCTCCATGTGCAAAAATATATGAATAAGAAATTCTTACACTATCGTGCAACATCTGAGCAGCCTAAACCATCGCTAATCACCTAATATGTTCAGGAGGGAGTGCGGGGCTGATCGGAGGCTCCGGAGAGATTTCGGGGCCGACACAGACATCTGGGACCTCTGGTGGAGGCTCCTGGCTGTGAGGAGTGGGTGTAAGGAGAGATGGTCTGCCAGAGCAGGTGGTATGAGGTCTAGCAGGTCGTTTGGCTCTGGAGCGGGTGGAGCAGGTCCCTGCCTGACACGGGGCACGGGATGGTGATTGGCGGTCGCCGACTGTACCCTGGAAGACCTCGGACGACAGATTAGGGGGGTGTGCGTGTGCCCATACCTGTTTAGTACCAGTCTGGTTCAGTGTGACTCGCTCAGTCCGAACCAGAAAAGCGCCCCGAGGTCCTTCAGTACGCCGGCGAAAGGTGCCAGCTCCAGGAACACTACCATGTAGACCTTCACATCTTGTTCTCTCTGGCTCAGACACACCAGACGCTCCCGTGCTTCCTCCTCTGTCATCTGGCGGAAGCATGTAGTGGCACTGACTCACCAGCAGGCTGACTTGTGCAGTGCACGCGCTTTGTTGGAATGACCGGTTCAGTGTGCTGGAGGGGGCGTGGCTCGCACGCTTCCAGAGCTTCTTCATTCAGCTGCCTGGAGGCCAGCAGTAACGTGGGATCACCAGCAGGCTGTCTTTCGCCATGCACACGCTTCACAGGAACAGCCGGTTCAGCGTGCTGAAGGGGGCGTGGCTTACACGCTTCCATGTGCTTGGCCCCCACTTGCGGTGGCAGCGTTGAGACTGGATCGCAGGAGCAGGGAGATAATCCTCTTCATCGGATGAATCCGATGACAGGCTCAAACGAGATGCAAAATTTCTCCCAATCCGCGATGCACGGAGCTCCGGAATATGTTCCGGAACAGCCTACGTCGCGCTTTTTACGGGATTATGTCATGTATCAGCTCATACCACACCTCGCGCATGCAACCCTCCAGCAGCTCCTACTTGGATAAATCCCGATCCGAAGCGCCATCGTCATACCAGTAAACTGGCTAGTCAGCGTGCTGGCGTCGAGTGCGTCGAGTGCACGCCACCCTCTGTGTTTTCGCCGGCGCTGGCTTGTGCAGGACGCGCGCTCCTCCTCCTCCGCTGTCTTGGTTAGGACAAAGATCTTTTCCCACTCTGCATCGTATGGAGGATCTACCCAGAGTGGTTTGTCCGCTTCCTGCTTCCTTCTCTCCGTCTTTCTCTGCTGTGACTGTAATGGTGAGTCCTTCATTGGTGAGCTGGAGCCGAAGGGCTTCGAGCGAATCGCCAACTTTGTGAAATCATAGGCATACTCCATCTCAAACAGGCTGGGTGTAGGTGAGGCGTCCCAGTGGAAAACGCCGTGTTCCCACGCTGGATCCTCAGCGTTCTGCTGCGTCTTTACAGGTGTGTCATTCTGTGATGATCGGCTAACGGAGTTGCGGCAGTGACGATGCCCAGACTCAGGCGCAGAATACATGGCTTCTTTAAGGAAAGCACTTTAACAAAAATACTCTAAACATTAAGCACAAACCAACAAGCAGTGCCGTGAAGCACGAAGACACTGACAAAGACACACAGAGGGAAAAGCTTGAGGGGTATTTATACTCTGTGTGGTGATGAGGAGAGTGTTTGCAGGTGTGTGGGATCAGTAGAGAGAACAGGTGGAAAGTGCACACACATGCAAACACGTAGTCCATGCCCGATTTGAACGGTCCTCGATGTCGCCATCGGCCAAGCGAATATAGTCCGTGGGCGTGACAACTAACTAGGACCCCACTGCCCCCGGACAACACTGTGGATTTTTACTGACAGTTTGAACGACAAGCAGTTGAAATATTGATTACTTTGCATCCAAATTTCTATATTATTCTGGTATGGCGATAGTAGATGGTAAGCATGCACATTACACGGATTGGTGTATTTGTACTTTGTACGTTTTGGGAGCTTCATAAAGAAATATTTATTCATGTATTACAGTGTGTATAAATCCCAATATTGATTAAGTGATAAATATTTAGCCGCTAAAAATATATGGTTTATATTATCATGCACATCATGTACAGACTCATTATTTATTATAAGGCTCAATATTATATATAAAATTTGGCCGCTAAATTAATTAACGATTTTTAGTCTTGCCTTGCTTTCATCGCTTTTTTTAAACAAATAAAAAAATAATTGTCAAATCCAAAACTCCTTTCTCTACCTGCTGGCAAAATTTCTTGCTCTTTCTTCAGCTGTACTTTTAATGAGTGTCTGGTGTCTTTAATGTGTGTGGAAGACACAGCGGTTTGCACTGATGCACTAATTCCTCAATCTAAGTACTTTAATACACTGAAAACACAGTGTTATTGATTTGAGGATTCAGATTGATCAGTAAGTGTATTGATCTGGGCAAGAATATTTCAGCCTAAAACGCTGTTGCAACATCAGAGGCTACTTAAGAGCTTCAGGAGCGATAATATGCTAGAGAGCTACGCTGTGCATTTCATTTGCATTTGCACATGTTGGCAGTAATATCCTCATTATTGTAGATCTTAACATGGCAGTATTTTGTGTTAAAAGCATCACAGATTTACACCACAACAACATGCGTACATCACAGAATTGGCACCTGCTAAAGAATTTCATTGAGGTTCTTTTACATTTTGTTTAAGGAAATGGTGCCTTATTACTTACACAAAGGCCTTTACAATCCACAGAGTTTTTATATTGTTTTTCAGTTTATGTACTCATATATTTTTTACAGATATTATTTAAACAGTGTTCAGAGTGATTCTTTAGAATGTGGACCTAGCTAAAGTCCATTTTATTTAAGTATAGGTATCATAATAGATAAAATGTGAATTGCCTAATTGTCTATTGTTATTAGCCACTATAAGTTTTTAGAATAATTTTCAACTTACTGTAACATCCCTCACGCAGTCCCCAGAGTACTGAGCACTTCCGGGTCATCGCCGCGTCACTTCCGGGTGACGTCACCAATGGCGGCGCTCTACTTCCGGGTCGCGCCATATAAAAGCAACCCAGCGTCAACACTCCAATGCGAAGTATTGTGCTGGCAACACGTTACAATACCAAGCCTACTAATTGTTGTTTTTGTGCTTCTCTTTCCAGAACTTCAAGCCAAGCCACTGAACCCCCTGCAACGTTGTGATTTCTGCCACTGCGCCACTTGGAGAGGACTACTTTAAAAACCTGCTCTCACGTTTGTACCTAGCCTCACTCCTGCCTATGTTGCTCCTTTGTTTGCTGCCTCTCCAAGCCTCCTCTGTTCATACCTGCACCTTATTGTTATGTTTAAGATAATACACCTTGGTTTGTCACGCTGCAACTGGATCCTCTCTCTTGTGCTCATTCTGAATATCATCTGCCCTTACGCTTACGACATAGAAATAACCAGTATAAATTTTAATTCCTATTTTCACCCTGGTAGGAGGAGAGGTGTCTGCCTATAGCATGAATACATAGACTCAACCTGCTTTGTGCCAACAGTCCAGTCATGTCCAGGTAGTGTAATGGAGTGGGGAATATTTCAGTTCATTACAATTTGGACCTGTTATTACCAATAATCTGTTGAATGCCATTGCCTATTTAAGCATTGTTGATTGTATTCAGTGGTCTGCCTAGTCACAGCATCTGAATCCTGTATAACGTATTTGGGATGTGGTAGAATGGAGGACTGACAGCATAAAAGTGCACCTGTAAAATATACAGGAATTGAATGATGCAATCACGTCAACATGCACCAGAATCTCAAATGATTTTTTCCCAACATCTTCTGGAATCTATGCCTTGAATTATTGAGGCTGTTTTGAGAGCAAACATGGTTATAGACAGTATGTTTTTAGTGTTACACTATATAGAGAGGTGTTGAAGGAACACGGCAGGTCGGTTGTTCCAAATATCTTGGCGAACCAAACTATAGATCTTCTGTGGATGTAGGCGCCATCAAATATATCTGTCTCTTCATGTAATGTTTTGGATGTGGTGGCTCAATGGTAAGGCTCTGGGCCAGTGATCAGAGGGTTGGGGGTTCAAGCCTCACACCAGGCAAGCTACGATCATTAGGTCCTTGAGCAAAGCCCTCGTGTTCTGGCTGACCCCTGCACTCTGACCCCAGCCTTCAAATTCGTAATATGTGATAAGATATACGGAATTAAAACAGTTCACTGAGTGTATGTGACAAATAAGATTTGACTTTGGGGTTTTTGTTCTGCTGTAGAACAAATTTGGTGATAATCAGGCGGCTCTCGATGGTACTGTATGATTTATAAGTATCAGCTGTATTTGTCAGCATTTACGGAAATACAGTCATACACTTCCAAGGAACCTCCACCATGCTTCACTATCGCTTGCAGACACACAACATTGTACTGCTCTCTAACACTTCAGCAAACAAACTCCTGCTAGAGCCACATTTTTTCCACCTCAATTCCAATGTTTGCATTCTTGTTTCCATGGCTGACCACTGCATCTATGGTATTCAACGTTGCTTATTTTCTCTGGCCTTTTTTAAAATAGCTTCAACAGCACATCCAGTCTGCTTTGAAATCTTTGCCTGGGAGAGACCTGGCTGCTGCAGTAGAACTACTTTGTGTCTTGTAAATGTGCTCAGTGTTGCCATGGTGTACATCTATTGAGGTTATGAAACTGTCTTTCAAAACCTTATGTCAGTTTTGACTTTTGCTCAACCAGTTGTAAGCCTCCTACACAGATGTTTCAGATAATGAATGGGTTTTAACCGACATATAAAATCTATGGTATAAAATTGGTTAATTGTACACCAGACTGCTGTTAGAGATCTTACAAAATTTCAGACTTTGTGCAAGTTTAAGAATTCAAGCCGAGGGTACTAACGTCAAATATTTATTAATCATTAAGTTAAATATTTATTTATTTAAAAAATTACATACTTTTGCTTACTTTGTATTTATAAATAAACAATTAAAATATATGTATTTGAAGGCATTCTTACTCCACTAATGCCAAAAAACTCAGCACAATATTGTATACATTATGATGGTTCTGCTCTCCCCACCACCTCATGCAATGCCAGTTGAGCACCCCCATTGTTTTGGATATCTTAAAAGTACATGGCAGGGTGGGGCTGCGAGATTGCAGAAAAATTCCTGACAACTCAGCAAGGCTGCAAATTCTCTTCAACGTCCTATATAAACCTCTCTATCTCTCTCTCTCTCTCTCTCTCTCTCTCTCTCTCTCTCTCTCTCTCTCATCCAGAAATAATTGAGGACCCCGAGGACAACAATTCAGAACCTTGCTGCATATCAACAGCTTCCTGATCACCTTCTTGTCTCCACAGCCACACAGTACAAGCTCTCACTTGAGTACCACAGCAGATTGTATGCAGCATCTCCTTTGCCTCACTCACTCTCAATTTTCATGTCTGCTTTCAACTATGTATACAGTTTATGTGAAGTCTCTCTATTCCACATAGCTTAATCATAATTAGAATTAACACATGCACTCAGAAGGGAAGCATTTATTTTCCTTATTTCCAAGTCTCCATAAAAATTGCACTGAAATACACTACCAACAATGAACTTCTGTGTAAATATAAGCAACTATCTATTCTATTATATTCTAATCTGGTGTTGAGCAGCATGAGTGGCTAGCCCTCCTGCCTGTCATCAAGAAGGCACAGGCCATTCCCGCCCATGTCTTTCTGTGTGGAGTTTGCATGTTCTCCCTGTGCTTGCGTGGGTTTTCCCTGGGTACTCTGGTTTCCTCCCACCTCTGAACACTATGATTGGGCGTAGTTGAACTAGCTACTCTAATAGGCGTAAATGTGAGTGTGAATGGTTGTCTGTCTCTAATTGTTAGCTATGGGATAAACTGGTGATTGTCCGGGTTGTACTCTGCCTCACGCCCTAATTTAGCTGTTATAGACTCCAGCGACCCTGCATAGAATAAGTGCTAGACAATGAATGAATGAATCTGGTGTCTATACAGCAAATAATACATCATAGATAATTTTGAAGTACGTATGTTACAGGACACAGCAAGTCATCCATGAGTTTGTGAAACTTGCTTTTTATATATATACACTAT
>JAOUQX010062324.1:0-16208 GCA_028566295.1 Liobagrus marginatus | reverse complement strand
CCCCCCATTTTGATATTAATATTTGGGTGTAGAAAGTCGACTTATACACCGGCATATACGGTACACGTTCTGACCAATAGAAGTCCAGAATTCATCATCAGTGCGGTTTAATAAGATATAATAGCCTGTAATTACGCAATCATGTTTCTGTGCTTGATGACGATGCGAGTAAGCCGGAGCTGTCCGGAGATCACACTCCTACATCTACGGTGTTAGTCACGGCCAGAGAGGGGTAGATAAATGCTGGGTATTAAACCAGGAACACGTGAAAACTCCCAAATCAAAAATTTCTGGTGGGGGTTAAATGATGAAGTGTAAAGATAAAAGAACAAACAAACGGCGATCATTAAACTGGTTAATGGTTAAACGTTTAATGGTTTAACTGGTAATAAGTCTTTTAATTGTCCAATACATTCATTAATCCGATCCCTCCTCTTCTTCTCGATGAGTCTGTACGGTAACTTATACGCGTCCTGCTTTCCTTCCTCCCGTTTCATTGCTCTTTTTGACTTGCACATATAAAGAGACGACTAATCGACGATAAAACCACGATAAAAAAATAAATCAAGCGAGTGTATGGACTCCGGAATATTATCCTATTACGACACAATGATGTCATTGTGAAAATCCCGACAGAGAATTAGCCAGACTCGAGCAGTAGCGCAACTGCTAACACTCTGCATGCAGCATGTCAGTTCATTAAAAAAACCAGACATATGAATCCATGTCTCACAACACAATGAACGGTAACGTGTGCGCACACACACCAAAACCACCTTTAATGATGGCAGACACACGGCAGGCCACAAGGAAACAATTATTGTGTCCAAGGCCTGCCTTATATCAAAGATGACTGTAGTAGGGCTTGTAGTAAAAACACAGTACAGTAGTTGAATGGGAGAGTGTAAGTCTGGAAAAGTAAAAGTCTGTTAAAAATAAGATTAGCTAGAACAGAATAACAAAGGGAAAAGAACAAATGAAAAAATAAAAGTATTTAAATGGCAGTGGGTTAAATGATGAAGTGTAAAGATAAAAGAACAAACAAACGGCGATCATTAAACCGTCAAGCCTCTTATAAGTCTGGGGAGAGATAAGGAGAGCGCTGCAATACTCTGCTTTCTTGACATCAGCATGTTGCCTCTCATCATGTAGGAGGGAAGAGAAGAACAGGGGCATGTTATTAATTATAAATCAGTATTTACTTGCAGGCGATCTGCTTCAGAATCTTCCTCAAAACGAAAACTGCCCTTTCTCAGCCTCGCAGCACCTGATGTTCAAACAGACAATTTTTCCCGGCTACACGGAGGCTGGAATCTCATTAAGATCGTTCTAACCCCCATCTGAGCGAGGAAGTGAACTATTCCCGTAGGCGGCCCGCACACCTGGTGATGCCTGACGAATGAGCAACGCTTTAATCATGCCGAGCTGTCGATGCGAGAGCGCCACTTTCGCCCGGAGTCTACGAGAGCCATGAGCTATTTAAAGTCTCCCGAGATGCAGATGTTCAGCCTTCCCGAAGCTCACGCCCTTGAGCACCTGCTAATCAAGCCCGCCTTCACACAGAGCCTCTCGCTCAGGCGCCACTGCGGCGCTTAAAACACACAAACAAAAAAACTGCTTCGCAGCCAAGCTGGAACTGGAGAGAAGGAGAGAACAACTGTCATTTGTGTTACTAACTTGGTCCAAAGTGTGTACCATTGTGTGTCATGAATTCGATTCCCAGCACCATTAAAGCTGTCACTGCTGGGACAGTGAGCAAGGCCATTAACCCTTTACTGCTCAGTTGGATTAAAAAAAAAGAGATGCAAACGTAAACGGTTAGAACATCACCAGATGGATCTTACACTCCACGTCTCACCAGTTGCGATGGATTAATACAGTAAACTAGGCTGGAGACAGATCTATTAACTAAACAGATTGATGAATTCTAATTGTTAACTTGTTTAACGATATTTCCAGGTAACTAAGGCAGGCACGAGGCACGTCACCGATACAAGACACAACAGTAGCAGTAGATAGAAGTTCTGAGTAAAGCACGACGTTAATCCAGAGAATCGTACTTCATATTGAAAAGCGTGCTGAGGAACGGGAGTGAGGCAGCCGATGCACGCTGAGCTAGAAATCTATTCTTAGACAAACTCGATCGAGCGCTGTGTTCTACATCTTATTTGACGGGGGGCCTGGAAGAGCGCGGCGTAACGCACGGCGCGTACAGCAGCACCTCATTGATGATAAATGAACTGGAACGCTGTTGCCTTGATATTTCACAATATTAACTTGAATAACAACTTTTGGCTACTGAACCTGAAATACTGAGTTTATTACTAAATAGTATATTAGTAATAGTGACGCTATTAGTTATAATATTAAATTCAATTTAAATGTTCAGCATCGGCTCTATAATAACTATAACAAAAATAATACTGACTTTTCAGCATTGACTTCACAGATAACTCACTAAAGAGAGGGGGATGTGGTAATTCAGTGGTTAAGGTGTTGGGTTGCTGATCAGAAGATCAGAAGTTCGATTCCAGACACCGCAAACGGGCACTGCTGGGCCCCTGAGCAAGGCCCTTAACCCTCAACTGCTCAGTGGGATAAATAATGAGAAAGGCGCCTGCTAAATGCCAGGAATGTAAATGTGACTCAACAACGACATGACAATTAAATCTACAATACTAACTTAACTAAAGCTGATCGAATGGTGCAGTGATTTGTCATTTACTGTATTTTTATATCATGCCTTTTCTTTTTTACTTTTTTACTTTTACTAATACGGACTCTTCACAACTGACTGCACATTTCACTACTGCCTATTCAATTCTAACACTTTAATGCTTTAAATCACAAAAACAAAACAAAACATAAAAAGCGAGTTCCTCAGTGCCGTTCTGAAAGTGCAGTGGTGCGAGAGGACGACGGCCTCGTGCTGAAGGTACCTTGGTCTCGGTGAGCTGCCGCTGCAGCAGCTGTAAAGCTTCCGTGTGTCCTCTCTCGCTGTCCTCCAGAGCCGTCAGCTGTTCCTTCATCTCCCTCTGCAACAAAAAAAGAAAAGAAAAGAGGCAAATAAATAAATAATAATCAATAACTCTGGGATAATCACAGAGCATTAAATAGACAAAATAAACGACAATTAAAATTTTGAACACACACTGAGTGCTGAAGAGGTCCTAATTTAACAAACGGAACATGTTTGTTAAATTAGGTCAAAATAATATTACAAACTAGATATAAATGGTTTTGCATGTGCAAGAAGCTTTTGCACACTAGTTGAGATGCAAGACAATATGCTATCTCCATGGCAACAACACATTTTCATCAATTCTCTACAATCGATGCTGCACAAGCTATGTCCTAATCTCTTATGAAGCCACAGAGACCTTCAGTTCCTGAATGTCTCAGGACAGTGATAAAAACAAGGAGACGCTTTAGATCACTACTTCACCCACTAGGAAAAAAATTAACATGAATCGCACGCGCGCTAATTTACACACGACAGCACCTCGTCGGCATGAACGCTCTCGACGCCTCGCCGACCGCACGGTCATTAAGTGCTCTATAATGGACACGCTGTGTGGAGCGTGTGCTCGTATCGAACGGAGAGTTCATCATAAACCCATCTTACAAGTGCAGTTTACCTCCCACACGTCCTACAGATCATCAGAACGTAGCCTGGGCTAAAATATATGTAGGATTTATTGAGGAATAACAGCGTAATTTGTTTTCTTTAGGCATAAGATGCACCTTGCTGGTCAGGATGGAAACAGCGTGGAGTAAAGATTAAGTGGACCTGAGATGAATAGGAAAATAAAATAAGCCTGCAGAGATTTTCTGGGAAAGTGGGCCTTAGCCGTGGCAGATTGAGGACAAGCGGCCACCTCTGTGAACCCGCAGGCAGAATCGGGACGCTGGAGGAGGCCCTGTCTGGGTCATGGTACCCGACCTACACAACCAGCTGGGAAAATCACAAGTCAGGAAATGAGGTGTGCCAAATTGTATCGTATCGCTCAAACACGGTCATATGCAAAGAGGCCAAAGAACACACAGAACCTATAATCAGCGTTACAAGTTGATTAAAAACGTTATTGTGCCGGCGCAGGTCAGGATCAGTGCTTAGGTGGGTCCAAATAATATCCACATCAACTCCAGGACCCAAGGTTTCCAGGCAAAACACTGATCAAGGCCTCACACTGCCTCAGCTAAGGAATACTTGTGCGTCAATTACTGCTGCATGTTACTTAATGTTGAAGTGACCCAATCATCACATACAAGGACAGAACAAGAAACCCTGAACCCCATTCGTTTAATTGCTATAGCTTTCATTAAACGAATGAAGAAGCGCAATATAAATAATAAAACTACGTTTTACAATTAATTAATTACTGCTTCTAAATAATGTTTTTTTGTAATAGCTCATGAAGTCATTGTGATATTGAATCAGGAGACAGATATTATACTGCTACAGACTCACTTGTCATGATTTATTAACCCACAGCTTAGTGTCAGTGTGGAAGGCTGCAACGAGCCTCGATCACAGGTGGGGTTTGCATTTATATAGCTTTTATGATTTCAAGGACAAGAGCCACAGAAAAGCAATTTCCCATCATTCGCACTGCACCTGCTTATACATTTTAATGTTCGGGGGGGAGTGCAAGAGAACCGGTTTCATTTTAACTCGGTTGCTCGATTCAACAGCGAATGCTTACCGGGCCGTTATACAGCATGATGATATTTTTGTTATTTTAAGATTGCTTGTCAAAAAGATTTGCTTTTCCTCCCTGCACTCGAGCTGAAGCATATCCACAAAAGCAGCTACGAAAAACAAGCATCTGCAGTAATGATGGCGTGTGACAGAGCCTGTAAACAAGCCGTCCCTGCATCAGCCCTCTGGGTAACACGTAGCTCTGTTACAGACTGACCTCAGATTTGTGTATGTTTAACAGTATGGACACGAACACAACTGATTAGGAAAAGATTTAATGAAAATAAAAACGTAAACAAACTTAAACTTTAAAAGCGTGATTGCATTTATTCGAATGACTCATCTGAAGCTAGTCCTCGTTTGACGTTTGTCATGTTAACGCATCTTTTTTTTTTAGGTATACACTGATCTTTATGACCACTGACCGGTGAAGTAAACAACACTGATTATCTCTTCACCATGGCACCTGAAAATGGGTGGGATGTATGACTGTTAGTGGGTGGGATATGTTACTGTTTGTGGGAATCTCAGCACTCTTCATTAAACATAACGGCTGGCTGAAGAGCAGTTAAAGAAGGAATAACAAATATGGAGAGAATCAGGCGAGAACTCCTACAAGGACGCTTTGGTTTAACCTCGTCGGAGCCGGAGGAATCATTCTGTCAGCATAAAACCCCCGTATACACACTCACACGCACGCTCTCTGTCCTACCTCCGTCTGAGTGGTGTGTAAATCAGGCGAGAAGACCATCATCTGTGCCGCTGCATCTCCAAAGACAGCGTAAATCATGCTCCGACGCGAACACGAGGTGAGACTCAGAGGTCACATGATTTAAACGCGTGATTCATCTGGCCATCAGACTTCGTTCTACTTCAGGATGATACTCTGGAAAATCTTTGGAAGACATCACGCTTTTCCAAGATGGCGGCGCGGTAGTAAGCTCGCAGCGGCCTCTCCGGAACCAAATGGTGCTGTTTATTTTGTTTACAGCCCGACATCTTACAGCTGATATCACATGGATACCCAAGACAGTGGTGTTCTTGTGTACAACTGCCAGACATTATTTGACGTTAAAAATTATGCAGACACCAACCTGCGCAAAGATGTGCTGTAGAAGTTCCGCGAACTCGGCTTGTTACGGAGTCCAGGCCCTCAGCCCTCGGCGTTGTTTGATGCCGATGACCGAGAGAGAGGACGACGAAAGCGGTGCTCAAGGAAGCGGTAGCGCCGCAGTCGGGTGGGTGTTCGCGCTAGGCTAAAAGCAAACCCTAGCCGGCCGGCTATTCCGTCCATTCTTTTATCCAACGTCCGCTCTCTGGATAATAAATTGGATTACATCCAACTCGAACAGACCACACGGCGAGAGTTTAGAGACTGTTGCATTTTTGTATTCACGGAAACGTGGCTCAGCGACACAGTTCCGGGCCCAGCCATCCAGCTAGACGGGCTAACCTCGTTTCGTGCCGACAGGAATTCAGCTCTGTGCGGCAAGACTCACGGTGGTGGCGTCTGTATTTACATCAACACGTAATGGTGCAAGAATTCTGTGCTTGTCTCTAATACTGCTCATCGCTCGGGGAGTTTGTGACTGTTAAATGCAGGCCATTTTACATTCCACGGGAATTCGCAACAGTGTTTATTGTCAGAGTGTACAACCCCCCCAGCGCTAATGCTAAAGAGGCTTTATGTGTTCTCTACGGGGCTATTAGTGATCTTCAGAATGTACACCCCGACGGACTGTTTATTATCGCCGGAGATTTCAACCATGCAAATCTCAAAACAGTTCTCCCTAAATTTTATCAGCGTGTGGACTGTGCAACGAGAGGGAAAAACACGCTGGATCTAGTTTACACAAACATCTCAGGTGCTTACCAGGCAAAGCCCCGCCACCATCTCGGATCCTCAGACCACATCTCTGTTATGCTAATGCCATCATACAGACCACTCATTAGGCTCTAAAGAAGGTGAGAACCTGGCTAACAGGAGCCATGTGTAAGGTGTTTTTTTAATCGTGTCGCACTCTCACAGCGTACACAATCTTTTCACATCATTTATCTAAAGAAAACATAACGTAGCCCTCTGCTACAACCTCGACTTGTGATAAAGCCCTATGATAAACATACAGATGATAAAAGAAAGATGCCATCGATGTCAGAAATAATGTTTATTATTTCTGACTTTCACACTGTCAAAGTACTGAATATTTCTAAGTACAAAAAATAGCACAAGTGAAGAATTCTTTTTTCAAACTTACTCAATAAAGAGCTTCTAGCGGCGCTAACAGCGCGGAAGTCATCCGTTTGACTTTCTCGGGTGCCGTTAGTGCTGATGTAAGCAGATTGTGTTATGATAACACGTGGCACAGCAAAGCTTTCCTGTAATTAGGCTTCGCGGTGGAGCGAGCCGTGTGACCCTGCGAGGACGAGACACGCAATACAGTCTCGCACTTTACACTTAATACATAACAGCGTAACAGCTTGATTACTGGATTACTGGATCCAACTTGATTACTGGATTATTTCGGCGAAGAGAACGTGTGTGAAGAAACACAACACGGCATGAAAGAACCCCGAGTAAAAGACCGAGAGCACTTTGAGACGAGACCAGTGACCTTTAGTTACAGGTTACAACAGCGTAATGATTTATTCAGGTCTTGCTGTGCTTTTGGAGCGTTCTGGTCACATAGGGATCCTGGGCATGAAGAAGTTACTGTGGTGCAACGGCGAGAATTTTTGGACACATTTTTTGTCGATGTGAGAAGTGAAAAGCGACACACACACCACACCACACACACACCACACACACACACACACACCACACACACACCACACACACACAACACACACACACAACACACACACACAACACACACACACAACACACACACACAACACACACACACAACACACACCCACACACACACACCACACACACACACCACACACACACACACACACACACACACACCACACACACACACCACACAAAATGGCGCACCGTGTCATTCTGGGAAATCTCTCCCCTGCTTCTTTGCCTTTCTGCAGAATAAATTGCTTTCAGGATGGACGGCTGATGTTTCTCCATCGTGCAGTCGGAGCACGTGCTCAGATCGCCGGTGCGCTAACGCCATTGCGCTAACAGTTAGAAAAGCAGGATAAATCTATAGAACAGCGCACAGTTAGAGGTACGATGATGGAGGTTGTACTATGTATTAATAAAAATGCTTCAGCCTTCACACTGACACAGCCTGTCCATCTTGCTGTCGTCTCTGACCTCCTCCTGACTGCTGCTGCTGCACGCGGCGAGGGAAAGACAACATTAGCAGATAACCACCTTCCTAATTGATGGATGTCAGACAGGAGATTAGAGCAGAGGCCGAAGGAAAGGCAGACAGCAGGAGAAAATTCGTCACGATCGCCAGATTCCCAGTGTAGCAGCGAACAGAATAGGTGTAGAACCTGGACGTTACTGCAGAGCATCGCTAAAAAGATTGAACTCATTAAATGAGAGGACAAACTGAGCTGTTAGAAATAAAATAAGTCACACAGAATGAAATGCCTCTTTCGGATTCGCATCCATCTACCAGTCTATCCATCTACCAGTCTACCCATCCATCCATCCATCTACCCGTCTACCCATCCATCTACCCGTCTACCCATCCATCTACCCGTCTACCCATCCATCTACCCGTCTACCCATCCATCTACCCGTCTACCCATCCATCTGTCTATCCACCGATCTACCTGCTTATCCATCCATCCATCTACCCATCCATCCATCCATCTACACGTCTATCCAGCCATCTGTCTGTCCTTCCGTTCATCCATCTACCTACCTATCCATCTCTCTATCCATCCCCTTTTAAATATAAATATTAATTGAGTATTAAACTATGTTGCCTGTTCAACCACAAACAGACTTCAGGAGAGCAACTGGGTGCACTATTTCATACTTTAAATGAAAAATGATCTCCAAGTTCATCTAGTGTCTAAAAGTGGTGTAAACCGTAAAGAACTGAACCGAATGTCAAATCCCCCATTGACAGAATCCATTTGTCTTCACATACTTATAGGTCAGATCAAAATCATAGGACTGTCTCTTCTAAAACCACCCAATAAGGGCAGAATAGATTTATATCTATTGTCCGAGAACCTGCAGCGAGTGTGTATGTGTGTGTGTGTGTGTATAGAATAGGCCGCGCCGTGCGTGTCTGAACGCGTCAGAGCATCAGTAGTCGTCCCACGCACGCCGATCTGAAGCGCATTTCCGGGCTAGAAGGAAAACTAAAGTGATGAGTCACCAGCGCCGATGGTGACGAAAGACAGCGCTCACGGCTCGCCGGCTTCCTAACTGATGGGTCTAGAGATTAGAGGAGAGGCCATGGGAAAGGCGGCGAGCAGATCCTGAACATCATCTGTCATAGCAAGAGCATTGGTGCAAAACATGGAAAGGGTTTTTTCCATTTGGCTCATTTTGTAATTTATCAATTGCCGGAAATAATCTGTTGGTCGTCACTTTCGGCCACATTGAACAGCTAACTGTCGCTTGTGTTTAAGTTAGACTGGTAAGGCTGCCGTTAAAAAGCTTCTCAGTGAATAATCCTGCATCCTTGAGGCTTGAGTGTTAATGGGGGAAAAAAGTGGAAGAATGGAACAGCTACTGAATTTCCTCAATGAAAAATAAAAATGCTAACGTTTCTGGGGTGACTGAAGAGACAAGAGCTGTGTGGCATTCGAACTACACCAGATAGATAAACTAAAAAATATTCATCCTGCAAAAATCACTGATTATCACTAACTCATATTTCCATCAGTTGAGGTCATTGTTGTCGGTGCGGCGCTACAGGAAAAGCTCTGTGACGTGATGACGAGGCTTTCTCTCAGACTCTCTGAATTAAGGTCATGTTTACGTAGCGTTCCACAACACAGCCTCGGCTCGATAATTTATCCTGGACAAATAGCAGTGAAGTAAAATCCTTGGGGTCACGCCGAGAAGCTGAAAGTTCATGTACAGACTTGGAGAAAGCGTTAACAGAGGAAAGTGTGCTGCTGCAGTGATGGTGGTGGTGACTGTGTTCGGGAACGACATGTGGTCCTAATGCTAATCGGCTGTGCCGTTTTACGACATCGAAACGGAACTCCCACCTGCGAAATTAAAGCTCATCTGGAGTGAACTATAAAAAGCCTGTGCTCCTGAGTAGAGACGAATTACACAAGATTACAGAAGAACAGTCAGAGCTAATTCTTCCGGTTAATCACGGCTAGTGGTCAGATTTCAGCGCCTCCTCTGCTCTCTTACTGTGATTAGCAACAAGATTAGCATTCCGACCTGAATGCTCAGGATCAAGCAAGAAGCTATAAGAGGATATAATCCCAAAACCGTAGCCTTTTTTATCTGCTTGAAACAAATCCTAGATTTAGGAAGTTCTTAGCCAGTTCTGCATCAATGGACCACACATCTTACCTCAAAAGCAACCTTTTTTTTTTTTTTTTTTTTTTAAAGTTTTTAAATAATTTTTTAAAATATTAACGACTGGATGCTGATATCAATTCTGTACCTTTTCTCTCTTACAGCAGCTCTTACAGCCTGTGTGGGTGCAGGGATTCGTTCCAGCCAAGCAGAAGCCACACCTGAGTCTATTGTAAGTCAGAAAGGTCACCTGATTAAACAGGTGGAATCAGGCGTGACTCCTGCTAGATTGGAATGAAAGCCGGCACAGGAGACGATTGGATGCCGCAGTCGTATTGACTAACACACACTCGCTCATTTTTGTTTCCTTTACACTCTCATGCCATCCTTCTTCCTCTCACTCTCCATCTGTTAACCTCTTAAGCTACGCCCCTATTTTTGAACATTTTCTGAAAAACGGTATACCCAGATAAACATGCCTGTAGCTCTTGAACCCTGTGGGTTATCGCCAAAAATATAGTCTCGTTTGAAACTAGACAATTTAGATTTTCATACCCAAGAGTTAAAATAACTCAAAAGTTGTATCACAGCAGAGAAAAACATGTTTAAAAATACATGAAAGTGTCTCACGGTTTCTTTTAATGAATTTCATTTAAGGATGTCAAAATTATGTTAAAGACCTCAATACACAAAAAAATTTAAACTCAATGTCTGACCATCTCACACTTTCAAATTTGAGACTGAAACGATAAGCTTTTCTTTCCAAAAAGGTATAGGCGTCGTCTCCAAAGTGCCATTTGGAAAACTGCTCTGTTCATTAAACCACACAATAAAAATGCAAATTCAAAACATCCTAACAAAAATAGTCTTTATTTTGAACAATTCTAATAACTGAACTACAATTGCTGAACAGATTACTATAAGCTGTATGCTGTAATGGTGCTCTATGTGCGTAAAGGTGAGAACGCACGTGTTTTGCGCACAGCCTGTTCCGAAATCTACATGTGAAAATAAAGTAAACGGTCACTGTAATGGTTATTTAGTTGGCTACTACATCCATCTATCAAAACCGTGCTGGCTCGCTATTGACTGGATTGTTCCAGCTAAAACCAAAATGTGTAGAAAAAAAAAACCGCTCTATACGTATGTTGAGTAGGCGGGACTTGTTTCCGGGTCCATACGCAAGTGTATGACGTAGAAAGACGATGATTGGTCCATTTTGTCCAGAAGAGTCCATTCTACGCTGAATGCATAGCTTTTAAACGTTGAAACTACGGATTAGAATGGACATTTAATTGAATGTGGACGTTATGGATTACTTGTACTGGAAACGCGCATGTAAACAACGGAGGACCTTTCGTTTCCCTCCCTGTTTTTTATGGGTTTACAATAAAAGGTAGGATGCATTTTGAAGAGTGAACCCTTACTTTGAAATGTATGCTGGTGTCTGCGAGAAACAGCCGCGCTGATCAGAATTATAGGCAATGAAACGTAAACCGTGACGTTTATTTTGTTTCCGTGTCAACGGGAGGTCTTTCAACCCTTAACCCTTTTCTCTGTGGTGTATTGATTTAAAAAACAAGTTCGGAACATGAATCCTGAGTATTTTAGCTTTTAAATCATGCAGTTTATAGCTGGTTGATTATTTTTAATAAAACAAGGGTAATTAAAAGTGCAGATATGCTAAAACAAGGACTTTGGGCCCCGAGGGCGGGCTGCTGCAGATTAAGGGGTTAATATTTACATTTATAGCATTTGGCAGACGCTATTATCCAGAATGACTTATTTTCATATTTATGCACAGCAGCAGCTTGGCGATCCTGGGATTGGAGCACACGGCATTCTGACGTGAAGTTGTTTTCACCATAGCCAGAGTTTTCCCTAACGGGTATCTTTGGAGAAGTTCCTGCCCCCAACGCGATGAAGCAGAACCCAACCCTCTGATGGTTCTACTGCATGTCAGACCTCAGTTATGTGAAGCATGTCTAACCTACATTTGATCAGGAAGCTGTTGGACACACAGTTTGGGAATCTGGAGCACCGTGGGAAGGTTTGCGGGAACGTCTGTGTCTCGTTAAGTGCGAGGGAAAACAGCAGCATCAATAGCACCACCACCACCACCACCACCACCACCACCACAGTCAACATCACTATCATCATCACCACCATCGTACCGCACTAAACGCTGAATCAACATTTAATAAAGAGATCATTAGAGCCGTTAACACTTATTCATCAATGACGGAAAATCAGAAATGCCCCGAGGACTCGATGTAAATTAGATCTTAAGCTAATAACGTTTTACAGGAACTGCAAATCACATTAACTTAAAAAAAATCCAATTAAAAAAAACTTTTACCAACAGCTGTTCATATCGGACGCATTCAGACTGAAAACCAATCAATGTGTTTTTTTTATGTCTTACACACGGCAGATGAAGGAACATCTGCTGAGTCTAAAATAAAACACGAACTGTGATGATGATGATTTTGTGACTGATCACTTGGGAACAAACGGATGTGAACGTGAATGACTGCGTCGTCCCGTGCGGATGAGCGTTTGATATCTGCGCTTTTTACACAGGGAAAGAGAAACGACAGAGAGAAGAGGAAGGAGGATGAAGGTCAGATTGGACGTTATGATATTTCTTAGATCAGTGTCCGTTTATAGCCTTCCAGAGCAGGTTTAACGCTCCAAGAATTCTTTCCGAAGTGAGATTTTAAGGAAATTGTCCTCACAATCGTCTAAAGAAAGCGGTGCGGCGTTGCTTAAATTCATCAAATTGTTCGGCTGTTGCACCGGCTAATCTGAACACCGTCGTTAATCAGATATATTTCACGGTCATGATCATAGATCTCTACTAGTTGACATGTAGCTTCAGTGGATTCAGGGAATCTAATATTGGCACCGTGTCCTCTCATCTATAATTAAGGTCACATGACTGAAGTGCGAGCAAGAGACCTCGAAGCCTAATTTAACGAACTGTTAAATTAAAAACGTTATGAACGTAAACGCTGATTACACGCGAATAAGTTGAACTCTTGGTTCTGACAAAACCGACAACTGAAAACAAACAGCTCGATATCTAAAAATCTTTATACAGACCCTAATTCGATATGATAAAAAAAAAAAAAACATGTCTATTTGCAACATGAACAGTTCATATCGGACACAAAACACTCACGGCGAAATTATTTAACTACATCGCTACTGTTTTACAAATCAAATTTCATCCAGTCTCAGACCTTAGATGAAACACTTTTTCGTCTTATTTTCCGTATACGATAATTATGTTAACGTTATAATATACAATAATTAAAGAAACCTAAAGTGGAACATACACACAACTACAACTCTCTAAAGTGACGCAAGCTCTCTTAAGACACTTGAGAATGTATCGGTTTACACTGAGAGTCCAGGTAGAGATAGGGAGAGCTATTCACAGAAAGAGAGGGAGAGAGAGAGAGAGCGCGAATGGACAGAGACAGAAGAGGATAAAAAGAGAAGGAGAGAAAGAGCGTGTATATGCGGGTGAGTGTGTGTGCACGCACGTGTGTGTGTGTGGTTAAAGTAAAAGTCGATGTAATTCTAGCAGCTAAAGTGTATTAGAGAAGCCCACTTGGGAGCCTGAGAGGAATAAGGGATGAGAGAACACAGTGAGAGAGAGAGAGAGAGAGGCTGCAGAAAGTAGTCTACATCAAAAACGGAGTAAAATTCAAATACGATTATTCTGAGTGCAGGCGGAAGAGGAGCACTTACTGCTTCACACTGTGCGACATAAAACGCTTACGAACTCTCTACACGGACCATCGCAGTTCGCCGTTTGTGCTATAAAAACATTTGCAGACGAGGTGTTTACACAAACTCACAGATGAAATGGTCCAACTACACAAACACTCACGAATTAGGGCAACACACAATACACACGCGCGCTACACGATTGTTCTGATTGGCTGAAAACCTTTCAGATCTCGGATATGTGCCATCTGTCACCCATTGTCCATTAGCACAGTAAGAAAAAAAAGAACTAATACCATGTGTGCAAAAGTCATCATACACTCAATTATCTGCAGGAGGCGACACTGAGGCTGAAACTAGACGTTATCTATTAACTCCATCGTTTTTTTCCCCCCACTGCTACCAAAATGTGAAACCTTTCATCCCTGAAACTGAGCTATTACATGACTAAAACCAACATTCATTTAAAAAATTCCTTACAAACCAGAAGCAGAACCAGCGTTTCAGGTTCTCTGCTGTAACCCGACACAACCCACGAGACGAATCAACAAATAGTAACAACGCAAGCAAACAGTAAAAATGATCAAGAATAGCGTGCATGAGAACAATAATACTAATAAAAAGAAATGTCGCATCTGTGTTAAGTATTAAATAAAATATGAAAGCTGGTGTGGAAAAAGGTTTCAGACTACTTTGGATAAATAACTATTACTGGTAATCATCAATCATCATTTATAACAAATACAGACTGATCAGCATCCAATCGAATAACCGGCGATGACTTGCTGCGACTGATGTTAAATTCTGGCATGAATAAACCACTTATTTATTTACGAGCAGGTTAGTTGGTCCGTTTAGTCATCACTGCGTCCTCTAACAGCGCTTTGCCTTTAATGGAGATTTGTAGGCGTGGCCTCTATTCTTGATAGTCATTTGCTAATTTATGAACGATTAACGTCTTTTAACACATGCACGCACACAAGTATGAAACGTCTATTTCTGCTGAGTGTTTTTTAGCAAATGTATGAACACATTTTATATGCATCATGAACGCGAGATGTAACATTTCAAAAAGAAAAGGCAGGAAAAAAGAAATCTCACAACAGAAAACGCATCACTGATCTGCGTGGGAACGAAAGCTACAGCAGAAAGCAACCTGGCATCTGCTGTGACCCTGCTAACCTCTGGTGTCTTCTGAAGCTACGGGCCATGCTGAACACGTCTCTCGTCTGGCAGATGAAGCTTTACTGGAGATAAAGAGTTTCATCAGACAAGAGCAGCTGCTCGAGAAATTGGCTGCCAATTTGTTGTTTGTGGTTTGAAGTAAACGCTTGGCGATACGGCTCGCCCAATTCGTTACGGGGAACGTTTCGGTGCGGATGAAGAGCCTCGGTGCCCACCTCAGGGCCTTCTGAAGTGCTGGGACGTAGTCTCAAAACCAATGAAAGGAAACATATGCTTTGGAACGCTCTCTGTGGACGGAATCTCTAAAGCGACCATCGCAAGTAGTTGCTACACCTATACACTGATATTTACACGCGTTCAGACATCATGTGACCTCGTTTAGCGAGATGCTAAAGCCTGGAATACCTTGATGTTGAAAGAATACTTTGTTACTGATTAAATGGAAATAAAACAAGGCTTCATTACCATGCGGAACGAAGCGTTTCTGAGTTTGTAAAACGTTACGTAATAGGATTCGATACAGAAGTTTAGCTTAAGCTCATCGGGATTTAATCCAAACGCTACGTACGCAGTGAGCCTTCAGGAGACGTACGGTACCGATCAAATCCCATCCCAGTGCATTTATAACACCCAAATCGTGTGCACATACCATACATACCCAAAAAAAATGTTTAACATCCACCTATACATGTGGGTGGAGCCTGAGATTGATGTGAACACGGCTTCTTTTAAAACTGCACCGAGATATTGGCAAAAATAAAATAAAAACATTGGTACCTGGTGTTGGATTTAACTCGTTATTACTCTCGCCATCTCTGTTCTTAACAAACCTTTGTATAAACAGAAACTTCTTATTTTCTGTTACAATACAATATTACAGACATCCCGCGCAACCCTAACGGCTCACTTTTATCAGGTTCTTTAATCATTATTTTATATTTGGTCGTGACACATGACAGTTTGTACTACGTTTATAATTTGAAACACTTTAATCACCCGTGTCATTTTAGTGATAAATGGAGACGAACACACCTACATATAATAGAGGTTGATATTTTAAAAGGCACTTCTATTACATTATATATACATATATTACATATATGTATATATGTTCCTCCCCCCCCCCCTCCCACTTACAGCAAACACCCAGATAGTCGCCAAAGATTTTCACTA
>JAOUQX010061336.1:0-16235 GCA_028566295.1 Liobagrus marginatus | reverse complement strand
GCCACTCACAGCTGTCTTCACCGACTAGCCCCTGCGTCGCCATCTTGCTAGCGTGCTAGCGGCAAGCGATTCCTAAAATGTTTGGGAAAAACACTCAAAATATTCTCTGAAAACTACCTGGAAAACAAAGAAGAAATATTAGGCAGCGCCAAATTAACAACGGAACAAATAAAAAATTAAATAGTAAAGAAGAAAGGTTCAAATGAGAGCGCCGACAAAGGCAAGACACTCGCGCCAAACAATTCGGAAAACAGGAAGTGACGTCTTATGTGATAGATGTGATATATCCACGACAGATCTTGTGAGATGTGGACACCAAGGTACCGGAAATTATCCACTCACTCCACCGGGGACCTGTTGATGGTGAGTGGTTGATAGTTCCTCATCTCCTGCTTTGAACTGAAATCCTCGATCATCTCCTTTGTCTTGCTGATGTTCAGGAGGAGATTGTTTTCCTGGCACCATGTCTCCAGGCTTTTAATCTCCTTAATGTAGGCCGTCTCATCGTTGTTGGGATCAGGCCCACCACAACTGTGTCATCAGCCTACTTGACAATAGTGGTGGAGTTGGAAGTGGCCAAACAGTAGTGTGTGTACAGTGAGTACAGCAGGGGACTCAAAACACAGCCTTGAGGCGCACTGGTGCTGAGAGTGAGTGTAGGTGAGGTGTTTTCCTACTTGTACTATTTGTGGTCTGTCCATAAGGAATTCAAAGATCCAGGGACAAAGTGATGTGCCGAGTCCCAACACCTCTATCTTGGAAGTGAGTATGGAGGGGATTATAGTGTTGAAAGCAGAACTGCAATCCACAAACAACATTTTAGCGTAATTCCCTTTTCAATTGTAAAGGTAGTCTAGGGCCGTGTGATGTATGTATGCGATCGTATCCTCAGTGGAGCAGCTAGGACGATACGCAAACTGTAACGGGACCAGTAGTGAATTAAGCTGATGGTGGCTCAGCGGTATAAGGCTCTGGGTCAGTGATCAGAGGGTCGGGGGTTCGAGCCTCGCACAAGACAAGCTACCATCATTGGGTCCTTGAGCAAAATCCTTAACCTCGCTTGCTCCAGGGGCGCCGTTTGTTCTGACCCTGCGCTCTAACCCCAGCGTATTCTGACAGGTATGCTGGGATGTGCAGAATATAAAACATTTCATTGCATGTGACAAATACGATCTGAAAATGTCAGTAATCATTCAGATCTTCAATTATTATTTATCACAGTGGAGGTTAAAGTTAGGGTTAGGGTTAAAGTGGACTTCTTGAAGCATGCTGGGATTACAGACTGCTCCAGGGAGAGGTTGAAGATCTGTGTAAATACTGTGATAGAAGAGAGACTCTAGTTTTTTGCTATAACATTGCTTCGCTGTTTTCACCGCAGTTCGCACAACTGTACTCTCCGCCATTTTCCAGATAAATCCCATAACTACTTCCGTAAATTCGTTGATGCTATCAGAGCTGCGCCTGAACATGCCCCAGTCTGCGTCATCCAGAGCGTCTTGGAGCACGGCCACTGATTTGTCCGTCCAGCGCGCGACCTCTCTCTGAACTGGAGCTTCTTGTTTGTCTTTGTTTATAATTAGGCATCAGGAAAATGGCTGCGTGATCAGACTTCCCAAACGCTAGGTGAGCTTGCAACTGTCCTTGAGTTGTGTGTAGCAGTGATCCAGTGTCCTTTCGCCTCTGGTGGCGCACGTGATGTGCTGATGAAAGTTTGATACTGCACATTTGAGGTTGTCGCTGTTAACGTCCCCAGCAACAATAAGCACAGCGTCCCGGTGGAGAGTTTGATATGTAGTGAGCGCCTCATGTAGATCATATAAAGCACTGTCCGTGTCTGCCTGTGGTGGAATGTAGACGACGCTGATTATGACCGAACTAAATTCCTGAGGAAGATAAATGGGGCGCCATTTTAAAGTCAGAAGCTCCAGGTTCGGTATGCACGAGTGTGAGAGAGGTAAAATGCTAGCATTATTGCACCAGCTGTTGCGTACCATCAGGCAAGCCCCACCTCCTTTTGTTTTACCCGACTCCATCGTTCTGTCCATGCGGTGAACCAAGAAGAACTCAGCCGGTTGGATGGCGTGGTCCAGTACCGCTGGGTTCAGCCATGTTTCGGTGAAACACAGGAGGTTGCAGTCCCGGATGTCTCGCTGGAACTTGACGCTGGCCCTGAGGTCATCAAGCTTATTTTCCAGTGACTGGATGTTGGCTAAACGAATGCTAGGCAGGGGAGCGCGGTGTGCGTGCGCCCTTAGCCTGTTCCTGCTGCCGGCTCGTTTCCCTTGTGGACGCTTGTGTTTCTCCCGTCCTTTGTTGTTCCTCAGGATCTCTTTCGGCCAACTCGGATTCAGGGATAAAAACGGTGTTTGGTGAGTACATTTACGCCTAATAGACATAAGAGTCTCTCAGCTTTATTTAATGTGTTCTATGGTGAAAGAAAAATAGATAGAGTACAGAGAAAAGTACTATAAACACTAACAATCAGCGAACTGGGGGCAGTCGTGACGGCAGCCTGTTACAACGGCGCCGTGTACATATACATTGATGTGAGGAAAACGCTACGGAAGTCTGCTGGTCCAGACAACATTCCTGGCAGGGTGCTCAGGAATGCGCATGTCTTCAATTACATCTTCAACAGCTCCCTGAGCAGCGCATCGTCCCGTCGCACTCACACCCATTGTGATGAAATGTGTTGAGAGGCTATGGACGACGCTATCGCCACGACCCTCTATCTGTCCCTCGCCCACCTGGAAAATAGACTCGTACAAATGCTGTTCATAGACTTCAGTTCAGCATTCAACACAATCAGCACCTGATTGAGAAGCTGAGCCTGCTGGGCCTTAACACCTCCCTCTGTAACGGGATCCTAGATTTCCTGACGGGGAGACCTCAGTCAGTCCAGTTCGGGAACAACACCTGGGATCCCGTTACAGAACACCATGGGATCCCCGCAAGGCTGTGTGCTCAGTCCCCTGCTGTTCACACTGGTGACTCACGACTGTGCAGCGATGCACAGCTCAAATCACATCAAGTTCACCGGTGACACGACCGTGGTGGGTCTCAGCAAGAACGATGAGACAGCATACTGAGCGGAGGTGAAACAGCTATCTTCCTGGTGTGAAGCCAACAACCTGAGATGTCATAACTCATGAAGTTTCCCTGCATTCTGTACACGTGTGTAGCAATTTTCTTCTTAGGCAATGAAAATGCGTTTGCAGCAGTCTCAGTTCTCTAGGAGGCTGGGCAAGCACTCACAGTGTATCTGCCTAAGTTAACAGTTTTAACAGCCTCTCCAAAGATGTTTTTTTAAATGGTATCAATACTGTATACCGCACCAATGTGCTGGTGCACATGCTGTTTTAGTGAGAGAGGGGAAAAAGCATTTTAAAAGTGAATAAAGCTTAAATAATGCATGGGATAGTTGTTTATATTAAACCTCTGTAGCCCTACAACCAATAGACTGCCTCAAAATATGTGCATTTCTAGGGTAACATCTGTTTAGTTGACCTGAAACCAAACTCACATGACGTGACGAAGTACCTAATCATGTGTAAACCACCCCAGGCTGCAGATTTTAATCGTTAGATTCAATCGCCATAAGCTCATCCGCTCACGGTTAGGCCACGCTACGTTTCAACGTCACTCACGAATTACGCGTATTTCACAGTCACTACTAGCGTGTTCTCACCAGCCTCGTCAGTGGTTTGCTTTCATGGCTTTCCATAAATTCATTCCCAATTGAAAAGAATATTTTATTCTTTTGTGCACAGTCTCCTCGCTCTCTTTTTCTCCTTCCCTTGTCTCTCTCCCTTTTCCACTTCTGCTTCCGCTTCTCTAAACCCATTTTTTTTAAAACAATAACGCTCATCTGCTCCCTTACAGATTTGTATTTGTTCTTTGTTAACTTTTTAATTAACCTTTAAACCCATCAAAAATATAAAATATCAAAATAGAAAACTAAATAATTATACATATAATATGCTCCCCTAATGTATAACTGTACACATCGTATTTATTTTTTACATTTTAAATAACTAAATTACTCATCTGCTCATTTTTGCCCATCACGAAACTTGGCTTCGCTGAGATGTTTCTCATTTAGTCTACAGCACTCGGGAGCTGCGCTTCACGGGCCTGCCCAACTGCGTGGGGAGGATTCACATCCTTTTTACGTGGTCTGCTTACATGCGGTAGAAGAGGTGTTGAACCCCCCGAGAACTGCAGCCATTGCCTGGCGATACCGAAAAAGCTCCTTCGGCACCGTCTCAAAGTTGCCCAGTGCGTCGAGCTCAATTTTTCAGACTTGGATGGGGGGACATGGTAATGACCAGCAGATGCTCAGCTGGGCTGACCAGCCCAATCCTGCTTTTCCCCTGGAGGACATCTTCTTGGGAAACTCCTGTACGCCCACGAACTGGCCGGTTTGGGTGACAAGGACGATGCGGGTATTCTAGGGGTCTCTGAGGATAAGTAGGCTGTTTCTCTTTCCTGTCCTCCCAGCGTACGCAAAGCACATGAGGCACAATTGGTATGATCCGCTTGATCTGAAACACGATCGCACGGGCCTCTCAAGGCTCAAGGATATGGCAGCGCTCAACATGGGTGAGGCCAGGCACTTTTATCCCGGCCACGTTGGGATGCTCGCTCCCGCTAGGCAGGTTTTTCCCAATAAAATAGACCGTTTTTTCGCCTCTGTTCACCAGGTTGCCTACAAGTCCTTGGCCCTGGCTGTGAGGGCCTTAAACATGTCTTCTCTCCTCTCCACGTACCAGGCAGAGATTCTGGATGATTTAGGCCAGAATCTGGACAAGGGAGTTCCCCAGCTTGTGAAAGGAGATTGTCATGATCAACAGAAATCTCGTGCTTCACAATGCCCGCCAGGCCGTCCAAGCCTGCAGGCGCTCCATGGTTCTTTCTGTGGTGGGAGAGCACATTCCCGACAGTGAGAAGAGGCGCATCGCGGGTGCCCCGGTCAAACCCAGCTGGGCACTCTTTGGTCCCACCATCGGCTAAATGCAGCACCGTTACGTGACGCCAGGTGCCCCCTGCACGTTTGTTGAACCACCCCCCTGCCATGGTACGAAATCCCAACCAAAGCAGGGAGAGGCCCTGCCACAAACATCGGCAGAATAACTTTGTGACTGTAGTGACTATTTTCATTGCATGTGTCATAACTCATCGAGTTTCCCAGCATTCTGTACACGTGTGCAGCAGTTTTCTTCTTAGGTTGCTGAAAATGCGTTTGCAGCAGTCTCAGGTCGCTGGGAAAGCACTTTTTTTTTAATCCATCTGAGTTAACAGTATTTATAGCCTCTCTAAAGGTGTTTTTCACATGGTGTCAATACAGAAAAATTGTGCACATGCTCTTTTAGTGAGAAACGTGGAGGAAAAGCATTTTAAAAGCGAATAAAGCTTAAATAATGCATGAAATGGTTGTTTATATTAAATGTCATAATATAAAACTGATATGAAGGAAATATGTGAAAACTCATTATATGTGTTATAACTCATCGAGTTTCCCTGTATTCTGTATACAAGTGCAGGAGTTTTCTTCTTAGGTTGCTGAAAATGCGTTTGCAGTTCTCAGCTCTTTAGGACGCTGGGAAAGCACTTTTTTGTTTATCTGTCTAAGTTACCAGTTTTGCCAGCCTCTCCAAATGTATTTCTTACATGGAATCAATACAGAATGATGGTGCACATGCTGTTTTAGTGAGAAACGTGGGGGGAAAGCATTTTAAAAGTGAATAAAGCTTAAATAATGCATGAAATGGTTGTTTATATTAAACCTCATATAATTAACATAAAACGTGGGATTTTATCATAATGAGGGAAATCAAGCAATGTATTATTTCAGGCAGGTCACGTCAGTCAAGCTCGCACCAGCTGTTCCATGACGTGCACCAATAAAGTCGCGACACCTATCACAGCGACCATTTTAATCCCCATTCATTCTGCCACTCTATCGCTGGCTGCACGCTGCATCCAACTAATGCTGACTGCACGCCGCATTCAACTCTTGCTGGCCGCACGCTGCATTCAAGTCATTCTCATCACTCAGGAGACCTTTTCTCCACAACTGCTGCCATTTCTACGCAGATACGAGCTCGGATCCTTGCAGGTAATGACGTTAATTCATTAAAAAAATTCTGCTATGTTCATAGGGTCAAGACAACGCGTAGTTGGCCACAGCGACATTTTACCGGCCACCGCGCTTGTCTCGCTCCCTATGCGGATCCTACGCGCACACTCCCTCTTCATACCGAGGTCTGCTAAACCCATCAAGCAAATAAAGAGGACGATTGCATGTATCGAAATAAAATAAATAATTAATAAAGTCTTCTACACCAGGACCCAACATTAAACATTCCTGAACCCAATAGAGCATCGAGGAAGTATCCAAAATTTATTTTCTTGAAATAATTGCTAACAGGACTTGTTCAGTCTCTCCAGCCAGCTTGGGTTCCACACGCACTCAATAACGCACACCTGTTTCTCATCAACCACGCTCCTATTTAAGCCCCACGTTCACGAGCACACTGTTGTGCAGTGTCTATATGCGTGAGTGTTTTTTTCCTCATCTGATCGTGCTTATAGAGGTATTACAATCAGATTACGTGGTGTCGGCGCCAAACGCTAACGTTGGACCGGCATACTTGATCTAGGGGTAACTGACAAACACCTAAGTTCTAACTCGCTTTTCTTGTTCTACCATATACACTAAAGTCCTTGTTCCAGCTCTTGGTCGAGTACAAAAATAAAGACAAGTCGACCACCTCGTTGAGGAAGAGCTTTATTGCAGGAATCCAAAGTCAAAATCATTTGAAAGCTCTCGCAGGATCAAAACCCAAAAATTGCAATCTGTTGAACCTAACCTCCACAGCCTAGCTCCATCTCCAACAGCAAGACGAACTCTTTGGTGCTTCCCCGTGCTCCTGTTTATATACTTTCGTACCTCCACCCCTTTTCCTGGTCTGACCAATCCCGTTCCCCTTATTTCGTTATTTCAGCATTTTCAAACCTGGGTGTTTATATTATCTCATGCACATCAGCTATTTTTCCTTTTCCTAAATTCCCCTTAAAACTATGTCAGCCATTTTCATTTTCTCTGTTTCCCTTATTTCCTAATTCTTCATTTCATTTCCTTATTTTTAATCCTTTTTCGCTTCCCTTATTTTCGGTTTTCCTCTATGCTAATTTTTTAAAAACCCTCCCTACTTTGGTCTCTTCCTTGTTCATTCTCATTCTGAGTTTTGACTCTGCTGGTGACACTTCATCTTTGACTGTCCTTATATTTTGAATATTTTGATCTCTTTGGTGGATTTCACTGTTTTCTGCAACAATGCGTAACTCACTGCTTCTTACCTCATTTTATATGCTTAACGTTAGTATTTATGCTTTCCTACTTTCTGTTACATGTTTTTCTACTTGCTTTTTGTTAATTTTCTTATAAGCCATCTGGTGTGTTTTTCCTATGTCTGCTTTTTCTATTTTTGGTGTCAGCGCGTGCTTTCTCTTCTCACATTACGCTATACATGCAGTCTCAGCATCCTTTCTTGTGTACTGATGCTTAACCTGGTGTCCAATCTCCCTCCAAGTGCTTGTTTCTTGCATACCTTCATGTTGACATATTTTTACTCTGCCTTAGTATGTGCATCGGTCTTTTTACTGATTGTGTCTATTGCTCCCCTTTTTAGCACATACCAAGTTTACTTCTCTTCAGAACCCCCCTGAACCCCCTACTCAGTCTTCCATCAGGAGGCGACATCGCGCTTGGCTGGCTCATCTGTTTGCAGATAATTGGCCGGTTTCTGGAGGACTATTACGTAAATTCATCCTCTCCTCCTGTTCCACAATGAGCTCAACAGCAGGCTACTTTGGTTACACAACCACCAGCAGCAGGCTCCTGTTTCCTTCCAAGCTCAACAGCAACAGCAGCAGCAAGCTCCCCCACTCAGGCTTTCACTCAGACTCATCTGACCTGGGTGCCTTGCCATATTCCCCCTGCTACTTCTGGCCTGGTCATTTGTCCTCCGTACGTCTCTCTTAATTCTGCCTTTGATGATCACCCTCAACCTTCCACTTCATCTGCTTCTCCAGCAACATGATCCTCAGTGGATTTGTCTTCTGTTGTTATAAAAACTCACACTCTTCGTTCTGTTACTTTCAAGCCTATTTCTACCCATCCTGGTACAACTTTCTATACTCCTGCTCGTCGTCGTTTGACCTTCTCTACCCCTTCACCTACTGTCTACACTCCCACTTCTCCTGGTCCTTCCCCCCCCAGGTTCTCCTGTTAACTCCAGCTCTTCTTCTTGGTGCTCTCCTAATCGTGCTTTGCTTTCCCTGACTACTCAGACTAATCACTGAGTTTTCTTAAAAGATAAAATAAAATGTATCAATTTCATCCTTTGTGTTGTGTGCGTTTTTTTTCTAATGTCAGCATGAGGTATGCACTTATTTTCAGTTCTCTTACAGTAATATTTTTAGCATGCTTATTATTTTTCTCTTTTAGTCACCTTGTATGTATTCACCCTTAGTTTTGGTTAGTTCTTTTCTTAATACTCATTCTACTTTAATCCTGTTAATGATTATATATTTTTTCCTGTAACTTATTCTATTTTTTAATCACTCACTCCTCCTATTGGTTAGATTGATTTATGTTACTACTCTTCCCAATCACTCAAAGGTTATATACTGGTCTAGCTTCTATCTATTTTTTTTCTTAATCATTCAAAGGTTATATTCTGATTTGTTCCTATTGTGAACATCCTATTGTCTACCCATCTGCCTTCACATTCCCCATTCCACCACACTATTCTCTCCTCTAGTGCTACTCCTAGTATTATATAATATTTTATATCTATTTATTGGTTTTATATTTTTCTCCTTTTTCTCCAACATTTTCCACATTCGCTCATGTAAAAGCACCTAGTGGTTTGCTAGCACTTGGCCAAATAATTGTCTGTCTTCCATCTATCACACTTTCTATAGCGCGGTTAGAATTGTATCCTGCGGTCGTGGCTCGCATTCCTCGCATTCAAGGACATTTAGACGCGCAAAAAGCGCGAAAGGGATCCACTCAACATATTCGCACCTCTATCCGATCCTCCCGTATATTATAAAACTGAAATGTAATCGCGCAGCTACCAATACTATTCCGAACAACATGCTGTTGTATCAAAAGCCAGAGCTATGACTGCTGGCAAGTTTGCTTCCCCGACCGGGCAACGTTCCATACTGTGTAATGTTATGTATATGGCATTTTCTCTTTACTTATTTGTTATGAAACTGTCCAGCATCCTTTATGTTGTCCCGATGAAATGCTCTGCTCGCTGGGGAAAAAAACCATAACTATGCTTTTCCTGCTCCTGTCAGGCTTTAGAGAAATCAATGGTCCATGAAACAATCCTTGCATACTGCGACAACGACGCTACTGCTCACATTATTAATAAAGGGCTCTCCCCCATTCCCACTATCAAAAGATTTTAAGGGATCTCGCATGGACGGGTATAAACAACCATTTACTCTCTGGGCGGCGCATATATCTGGCTTGAGAACAAAATAGCTGACTGCCTGTCTCGTTTCAATTCCAGGAGTTAAAAAATCGTTCCCAGATGCCTCTCCGGCGAGCTTGCTTGCCCACCATTCACCCCGACCGTCATTTGCCCTGACTGTTCGCAACTAAACCCCACTCTGCAGTCCTACCTCTCCGCAGAATTACTGTACATGAGCTCAAGTCTAGCCAAGTCTACATTAAACACGTACGACTCTGCCTGGCTCTACCTTTTCCACTACTTTTTGCGCTACGTTTCACTTCAGTTTCACTACAGTACAACATGCTCGTTGTATCAAAAGAGCCAGAGCTATTACGGCCAGGGGTATGCTTCCCCGACTATCCACACTATCTGAATCATAACAACATGCTCGTTGTATCAAAAGAGCCAGAGCTATTACTGCTGGGTGTATGCTTCCCCAACTATCCACACTATCTGAATCATAACAAAATGCTTGTTGTATTACCAAAAATAAACAAAAAGAAAAAAATAGCGCTACAGCAACACACTCATTGCAAGTATACCCCCAGGGGTGATGCTTCCCCCATAAGATCGGGTTCATAGTAGCATCAAGACGTCATCAACCTTCTATTAAAAAGTAGTTGGGGGTAATCGGCATATGGTTTATTTTGTGGGTTTGACTTGCTCTCCCTGCTCTGTCCAAGCAGGGCTGTATGGATAGGCGCATGGAGTTCGTCCAGAACAGATCCATACCGCCAAACACTAACCGTATGCACTTATCATTATAATAAATAACATTTGACTGAAATCAAGCAATGCGTTAGTTCAGGCAGGCCATGTCAGTCGAGCTCGCACCAGCTGACAGTCAGCTGTTCCACGACGTGCACCTATCACAGTGACCATTTAAATCCCCATTCATTCTGCCTCTCTATTACTGGCCGCACGCTGCATTCAACTCCCTCCCCCATCCCCAACTACACCTAACTGGATTCCTAATCTAAAGGGTTGTCCGTTCACGACTGCCTGCAGCATATAGTAATTTCAGCCATCAGCTTTCCCTGCATATTCAGCCGTTACAACACTAATGTAAAAAAAAAACCCTAATTACATACGCATGTATGTACGACACTGGATCTGTTCCGTACCCCAAGGGGGGTTTGACTTGCTGCACTCCCTGCTCTGTCCAATCAGGGCTGCATGGATGGGCAGGTGGAGTTTGCCGAGAACAGATCCATACCGCCAAACATTAACCATATGCATTTATCATTATAATAAATAACATTTGACGAAAGCAGCCTGACTGAAATATGTGAAAATAAGTATTTGTAGTGACTATTTTCATCATATGTGTTCAAACATCAAACTCATTGAGTTTCCCCTGCATTCTGTACAGGAATGCAGCAGTTTTCTTTGTAGGTGGTGAAAATGCCTTTGCAGGAGTCTCAGCTCTCTAGAACACTGGGAAAGCACTTTTTCATGTATCCGTCAACACTTACAGTTTTGCCAGCATCTCCAAATGTGTTTCTTACATCATATCAATACAATCAATACAAAATTGTGATGTTGCACATGCTGTTTCAGTGAGAAACATGGGGGAAGGGCAGTTTAAAAGTGAATAAAGCTTAAATAATGCATGAAATGGTTGTTTATATTAAGCCTCATATTATTAATATAAAACTGATATGAGGGAAATATGTGAAAATTCGTGTCTGTAGTGACTATTTTCGTCATATGCCGTAACCAATGGTCCCTCTAATTTTTCATGTGTCTGGCCATACACACAAGCTTCCTGAGCACACTGAGGACCACTGTGAGCAATATCAAATGTGCGCGCTGTGGCCACACACTCGAAAAAGAAAAAATCTCACCCAATTTTACTACTTGTTCTTCTATTTGCATATACTCCGACAGCCATTCCATCTTAAAAGAACTGCATTTCTTTTTTACTTTGGCTTGGTGAGTGGAAGTGTCGCTGCCCGTTCGTTTCGCCATGATAAGGGGTTAGCATTTGCGTCTCTTAACTCCGCCCCACTGTTGTTAGCACTGTCAATGATTAGCACTGTGCTATGATTGGCTGCGTAGCGTACGTGAACCTTATCGTATCATTGGCTGGACACCTGTCACTCACTGATTTGCAATGCAAAATGGTACAGAAAACAATATTATTGGCCAAATTAATTAGATTAGGTCTAATATTAGATATTATTTAATACATTTATATTGAATTTTATTTTATGCGCTGCATAGATTTTCTTGTGTGCTGAGAATGTGCGAGCAGTGCGCAATTGCAGGTTAGAGTGAACATTGGTCATAACTCATCTGCATTCTGTACACGAATGCAGCAGTTTTCTTCGTAGGCGCTGAAAATCCGTTTACAACAGTCTCAGCTCTTTAGGACACTGGGAAAGTACTTTTTCATTTATCCGCCTTGGTTAACAGTTTTGCTAGCCTCTACAAATGTGTTTCTCACATGATATCAATACAGAATGATGGTGCACAGGCTGTTTTAGTGAGAAACGTTGGAGAAAAGCATTTTAAAAGTGAATAAATCTTAAATAATGCATGCGTGAAATGGACGAGGCGAAAGGCTTCTTCCGGATTGCAGTCTTCGGCAAATAAGGAGCATGAGGCGCAAATGCAGAAGTGAGTGAAGGCATCTTTATTAATGACAGCGGTATCACAGTGGCAACGAGAACCAAACATACAATAACCCACGCTGACTCTCAGTCAGCACGGCTCATTTAAACCCTACTGAGTGCGCGCAGGTGTGTGTGGTTGAGTGCACACAGGTGTGTGGTTACGTGCGGGATGTACAATGAGTGAGTGTAACACAGTGCATACGTGATATGTGAACGGCCAATACACACAGTCTGTAGCGCCCTCAGGTGTGGATCCAGGCCAGAGTTCTTGGCCATGACAGCATGAAATGGTTGTTTATATTAAATCTAATATTATTAATATAAAATTGATATGAAGTTATTCTTGATATGATATATGAAAATTAATGTCTGTAGTGACTATCCATCATGTCATAACTCATCGAGTTTCCCTGCATTCTGTAAACGAATGAAGCAGTTTTCTTCTTAGGCGCTGAAAATGCGTTTGCAACGGTCTCAGCTCTCTAGGACCCAGGGAAAGCACTTTTTTGTTTATCTGCCTTGGTTAAGAGTTTTGCCAGCCTCTGCAAATGTGTTTCTCACATTGTATCAATACAGAATGATGGTGCACAGGCTGTTTTAGTGAGAAACATGGAAGAAAAGCATTTTAAAATTGAATATTGCTTAAATAATGCATGGAATGTTTGCTTATATTAAACATCATATTATTAATATACAACTGATATGATGGAAAAAAAACTTAATTTGTGTCTATAGTGAGGCATCTAAATGTCAAATATTAATATTTCCTAGGATGTAATATACATTCACATGTATATTTTTATGTATTTATGCATACATACATCTATCTATACATATACGTGCTATTTCATTTCAGTATTTCTGTAAATATTAACATTAGGTCTAATGCACAGGGAAGTAAAGACAAACGTCAACAACTGAATAGGAAATAACATTAACAAGGATTATTAAATGCTGCAAAACTTTTGTTTATTGTTACCCTGACCTTTACATCTGCCTCCGGTTAACCACCCGGCTGCATGCCTTCCATCACCACATCCATAAACATCCTCCTTGGATACACCCCATGTCTTTCCTCTGCACACGACCAAACCATCTCAATGTTTGGCTTCTCTCATCTTGTCTCCAAAGCGTTCTACCGACATGGTCCCTATAGTACAACTTCTTCCTAATTCTGTCTATCCACATCACTCCCTATGAAAATAGCAGCATCCTTAACTTTGCCACCTACAGCTTCGCCTCTTGTATTTGTCTTATAAACGTTCCCTTTAACATGAGCAGATATCCTTCTACCAACAAATCTCTTCAACCTGCTGCACAACCTCCTACACAAATCACAACATTATCTGCTAACATCAGTTATATTTAATCATAAATATGGAGACGCCTGTTTGACTTTGTCCTTCAACCTTTGCAAACAGGAAAGGGCTCAGAGCCGATCCTAGATTCAATAATCATGTGGTTTCCAATGTATGCCTGATCGAAGTACACACGGTATAGATACAACCAGTTCATGCTAAATAGAAATGAAGTCTTGATGCCTACAATATTGTTTCCTTTTGGCACTTTACTTTTTTTGGCATGTTTAAAACACCAGGAATGCTGATACAATAGCTATGAACGCTGTCGTGAGCAGAAATATTTAGACAACTACAAGTCCTTAATGCTGTTCCTCAACTAGCATGATGTACAGCCACGTAGGCGCTACATAGGACATGACACGTAAAATCGTATCTTGAATCTCAAGTTTACGAAGAGATCACGTCTTATCAAAGACGAATTTTTTTTTAAAACTTTTTTTCCCTTATAGATACTGCTACCCCCCAAAAAACAAACAACCAACTATATAACTGATACAGCCTTTACGCAATTCATTTGGTAATTTCCAGAATAAGAAAACAAAATGAATATCAAAATGATTCGGGTTCGGTTGGCATTTACCGTATATGTCCGCTATAAAATCTCTCTTTATTAGAAGCACCTTTACGTAAGCGCTTAGAGACAGAAAAAAATAGACAAGATTAAATGATTGATGTCTAGATTAGGCTTATATGTTTTAATATACACCATTTTAAAACCCGTATAAAACAGGTCTGAATAACCATTATAAAAATATTACAAATGCAAATTAAGATTTTTAAATTTCTAATTCAGATCGTATTTATCACATGATTCCCCATATCCCAGCATACAAATTTGAATGCTGGGGTCAGAGTGCAGGGTCAGCCAGAACGTGCGGCACCCCTGGAGCAAGTGAGGTTAAGGGCCTTTCTCAAGGACCCAATGCTGGTAGCTTGCCTGGTGCGAGGCTTGAAACCCCAACCCTCTGATCACTGACCCAGAGCCTTCCCTTCCCTTCCAGAGCCACCACCACCCATGCATTGAAACATGCATGTTTCATTTGTGAGCAAACTGATAAAACATTAATTTAACTTTTAGATACAGCAAGTGTAATATAACTTACAAAAAATATTTCACTCGCAATAAGTCTTGCAATAAAAGAGTACTATTTTTCTGAGATGGCCTGTTTAAATTTCTCTTTTCGAAACATTTATGGGTGAGATGCTGGCACTTCTCTCAAAATTAACAATAATATTAGTCTTGCATTAATGAAATTAGCAAAAGGCATTTAGCATGAAGCATTTTTAATACAGGGATAACTTTAAATAACTGGTGTAAAGATGTTTTTATGGAATGCATCTTCAGAAGTAATGTGCAGAATAGCAGAATGAACATAACAGATAGCTATATAAGCTATAGCTATATAAGAATGAAACCTGGTTTTGCTTATTAGCATACAGCTCTGCTCCTAATATGGTGACTTAGGTCAACAGAGGATTGTCAAGCACTGCAACTCCAGCAGCAACTCCACCATCAGCATGCTCCACATTCTTTGTCCTGAGCAGATGTCCCACACACTCATTCATCAACATCTCTGTTCCTCTCCTGTATAACAGTGAAATAGGTTAGCGGGAATAAAAGGTCAGTTTGATTATTTTCCTTTTTTATCTTCATATAAGCCATAAAATATTAACAAACATTTTCCCAGAAAAAGTTTAACAGCAGATTTCCGTAGTGTACCTAATGTAGACTCCAAAAACACCCAGTTCAGTAATGCACATCTTCAGACTGACTGGCTCCCCCTCTCGACAAAGATAATTATATGTGGGCTGGGGCTGGATTTTGTCCATCAGGATGTAGGCAGTTCTCTCTGTGCTGTTCTTCAAGGTCTCCAGCATATAGCAAATCTCATCCCCATAAATGTTGTTCCCTGCAAGAATACTTTGTTTTTGACTAGAGATAAGTAGGACTATTTAAATATTTTAATTTACTCATTTCAAGATTCAAAAATCGTGTTTAACAAGTTTAACACGTGGATTACAGGTATATTAATCACAATTATTACAATGACTAAAGTTTTTTTTTTTAACAACAGAATTAATTACAGGGACATGAAATATTGAACTGAGTTTAATTGATCATATTGTCTGGACAATTGTTTTATACAATATACGTAATGGATTTATGAACAGGTAAGATTTCTGCTTTGAAAAGACCTTTCTGCTTCGTTTGCTATTTCCATAAGTACATCTGTAAAATTCTTAACAGAAACTTGACATTAAGTGCTACATTTATTGTTTCATTGCACTGGTTCTGAAAAAGGTACCAGTTGTCTTTATAAAGTTTCCAGTTTTTATTTTGAAAATCTGATCTAATGGAAGTAATGATTAGGGGGCAATGTCACTTACATGTAAATAACCCTATTTTTGACACAAGAAAGCAAGTAAAAGTTCCAACACTGAGAGGGCACTATTAGAATTATCTTACAATTTTTTCCTCTAAAAGCTATAATGAAATATTTACACAAATTTGAGGGGTGTACTCACTTTAGTGAGATACTGTACATAGAGAAATGGGCTTATATAGGGTAAAACGTACTACTACTTGTAAATTAGTGTTTAAAGTAAAGTAAAGTTTATTTTATTGGTCACATGCACATCAGTACAACATACAGTGAGATTCTTTGATTCCGCATATCTCAGCATACAAATTTGAACGCTGGGGTCAGAGCGCAGGGTCA
>JAOUQX010060229.1:0-16276 GCA_028566295.1 Liobagrus marginatus | reverse complement strand
CACTTATGGACAAATATCCAAATTTTAAATCTCCTGTTTTCTAATAGTCTTAATTCATGTTGCTATCGGTCTTGTTGACCAAAGCCCCTTGACCACTAACCACTAAACATCCCCAATCATCAATCACAATGTTTTGCAGAGGATTCTGCGCCCTAGTTTATGTCATGAGCTATAACTCTTAGCATGACTTTTGAATCATCTCATTAGCAAGTTATTGGCCTCTTCAGCAGAATGTTGCTTCTGCTTTGGAACTACGTTTTTTACATCATGTTTCATGCCAGGATCCTGCGTCAAAATCTACAGACCAGCTTCAGGTTCTCACACTGTCGGTCCCCGATCTTTGTTGATTGCAGCCAGTTCACGTTGGACATTTTCAGGAGTTCTACTTGTTGCAGGGCTTGTAGTACGTGGATGGCCTTCAACAGATTCTTGACCATCTCTGAAGCATTTGTGCAACACTTTTAATTGGTGCTGAATTTATTGCATCATTCCCAAAAGCCTTCTGATTCATCCGGAGAGTGGCATTCCGGGAATGTTCGGACTTAACGCAAACTTTGACGCTCGGTCATTTTGAATGCGTACCAAAAAAGGTGTATTTTGATGAAATTCTTATTTATGGTCATTTTGCATACTTTGAACCATCATGGAGCACTCCTTCATGTTCATGCTAATACATGACCACTTGTGGCCTGAATCACCGTAAACAATGCATGCCTGGAAGCCTCTGGTGCTAAAAAGCATTGTTAAAGCGATGATCTTCAGCCACAGTCCCAAGAGTGATCCATGTTCTCAAATACAGAATATTAGTATTGATTTGGCCTTCTGGTGATGTCAGAGCCTCGATAATAGATGTAAATAATCAAGCATGATCTGGTGAGGCAGCTCAAATCCACACAAACACACACACAGACGCACACACACACATGCCTTTAGGGGGTGTTAGAACCAATCATCCTTCCTGTTGAACCTGTCCTGCAAATTGCTTTTGATTGCTTTTATAACACCGTACTGTGAGTCTCCTCCAATCTCTTGGCAGATTAGCTTTCTGAAAGCCAGCATGCCTTCGAACTGGTGCACTTCCTTGGGTTGCCTTGGTAACCCTTCAAAATGTTCTAACATTGCTTTTTTTTTAGGTTGTGCCAATGCAGTACATATTGTATGAATGTTCTACATATACACATAGAGGCTGAATGTTCTCTAGTGTTTATGGATCATTTTTGAGCTGGTGGATTTTTTGAACTTGTACATGACAATATTTGCCTGTATTTAGGAGATTACAGGTTGCCAGATTGCAGAAAATCCCTAATTTAAACCTATTTAAAAATATTTATTTATGTAGCTACAAGTTTTTTTGTTGCTTTTTTTTTTTTTTACTTGATTCCTCTGTTTGTATTCCGTGTCCAGTAGTGTATAACATTTTTATATAAACATTTGGACACATTCCAGGCTGATATAATGGTGTTGGAATTACATAGCAATTCTAAATATCTCAGTCCACTACATTAATAAAGCATGGGTGTGCGCCAGTGCACAAATTAGAGTCATCAAGCTGAGGCCAGACCTTCCAGTCATCCAACAATAGCTTTCATTGATCTGACCTTTTCCGGCCTCCAAGCACAAAACACTCAGCACTTGCTGAAAAATAAGAAATGATACATCCGGTCAGTGCAGCCAGACGCCCCCGAAGTCATTTCTCAAACACAAACACAGCTGACTGGTACATGAGGACAAACCAGTCCGGCATTAGTAAGTGCACTGAGTCATTAACACATCTGAGAGCGGTGCGGTGCAGTAAAGCATAACAATGCAGAAATGAAGCCAACAGCGAGCGCGTATAATTAGTGTCACTATGATAGTGTGTGTGCTGAACTGAAATAGACACCACAATTCCGCATGACAAGACGGCTGAGTTAAAGAGTTATTCCTATTGAAACTAGTCTTTGTGGCTGAAGTTTTGATCCTACAGAACCAACAATAAAAATTCTCTCAAATGCTTTTTCATTCATTTATTTATCACTAAAAACTAGACTTGTGCTTTTTTTTATTTTAATGACCTAAACATTAGGAACAGCCAAAAATATTAAGAGCTGCCAAAATATTAGGATTTGCCAAATACTTCGTAATTACCAAAAAATTAGGAACAAGCAAATTATTAATAATGGCAAAATATTAGGAACGACCAAACTAATAGGAATGGCAACATACTGTAGTATATATTTGGCCCGGAAAGGCCAAATTACATATCCACTTTACATGCATATTGTTAAGCATTCACTGTTTTTCTAAGACCACCACTAGGTGGAGGTGGCTCCAGGTATGAGGGCCTTTTCAACACTGCTTGCATCTTTATTAGGGGTCAAGTACCGCAGGGGGCAGTTCTTATGCGTTAGGGTTAGGGTTAGGGTTGATGCGTTCTTTTCGAACGCTGTTGTACGGCTCTAAGAGCCGATTCTTTGTGGCAAACGAGAAGAGCCGACTCTCGTCAAGAATAGCCGAATCTTCAGTTAGAGACTAGCCCCACGCGCTCAGCTTGCTACTTGGTTTTATTTTCTTGGTTTTTTACGTTGCTTGGTGGGTCTTTACTTTTTTTCACCTGGGCTACTTACTTACCCCAGCCAAGTATCGCCGCATTATTATGTTGTTTGGTTTTTTAATGTATCGTATAGCTTAATATATAATATATATATATCCATATATATTTAAAAAAATAAACGCGCGCGCCGTTATTTGTCGCGTAGTGATTTGTGTTCAAGTAAGTCAGATATGCGCTGATTCTGCGCAATACGCTGTATGTAATATATCATGATGAGTCACGAGTTGGTATTTGCGCTAAAGCTGCGCAGATTTGGCTTACACGAACTTTCCGTGTGTAAACATACTGTAAGTAAGTCGACAAATTGGGTAACGATTTGACAGCGTTACTCGATACAGCTGATTTAGTCGGCGTTTATTTCAAACCCTTTTATGAAAACGCTAAATAAATAATTGTTTAACAACACACAAACCTTTCATACTTTGCTAAATTAGGCTACAACGGAAGGCTCAGCGTGATACTAAATGAAGAGCCATTTAGAGCCGTAGGAGCCGACTCTTCTAAGGGAGCCGAGCAGAAAGAGCCGAATTTCCCATCACTAAAACTTACTGCATGAGAGCCACACCCTTTTCACGGACCTACAAAAAGTCATGGCGTCACTGAACATGCGCAGTAAAGACAATATGACCCAAACAAACATATTCAACAGAAACTTACATAATAACAAAAGCAATTATAGTACTAAACATACATTATAAAAGTGTGAAAATATAAATTCTGAAAAATGAACTATGGCTCTTACAAGTACGCTGAAAATGTATTGGTGAGGGCCGACACAGCTCCAGGATTCCAAATAAAGAGCACGCGGAAGATACAAATCAAATGCACTCTCTCTCTCTCTCTCTCTCTCTCTAAGAAACTATGTATTAAACTTAACTTGTTCTTACGCTAATATGTGTCTTACTTTCATGTATGTGTAAAGAATACCAATATAAGATATGAAACATAACCAGACCTAATCAACATTCCGTGTGCAACTACATGATGACTTAAATGATGAATTTAAGATAGTCTACTGAATTCATATATTTGTCAGTCTGACTGAAAGACTTGACTCCCTTGATCAGACTTGTAAAACGTGTGCTTAGAACTGCAGACGTGTAGCTAAAACAGAAACGCACCAGTGAAGCCGCAGGAGCTGAAAGTGGAACTGCGCATGCGCATGAGGTTTGTTACGCTTTCGGTTTCTCAAAAAACAAAACTTCTCCGGACTCGGACTCAGCAGGAATGGACACGAGTGAAGAGGTCGCAATTTGCAGCCACTGGTGGGTGTGAAACGGATTTATTTATATTTATGTGTTGTGTAATGTACAGTATATAACGTATATTTATAGGCTTTTATTATGTTTTGATTTAAGAATCAGCGGCTTTCGGAATTCTGATTGTGACGGGAATTTAAAGGAGAATTATTGACATCTTTTATATTTTACAACATTTTATTATCGATCTCTGAATATGTTTACGATCTCATACGTAAATCGAATGTAATTCCAAAGTAAACGGATTAATTAAACAAAATGTTAGCGACGGCATTTAATGCGAAACGAAACTGAAAGTCATGCGGAAATGTAGAGATTTACTTCATTTATAACTATTTATTTGTTAAAATAAAAATAAAAAAAACCCACGAGGTGTACATTATTCTGGGTCAATGTGAGATTAACTGCCGGTTGTCCAGGCTGTACCCCGCCTCGCGCCCTGTTAGCTGTGATAGAGACCCCGGCGCCCACGCGCCCCTCAAAAGGATAAACACTAGATAATGAATGAATGACTATTAAAGTGAAACTGTGTGTTCATGTTGGAGTAAAAATATTACAGTTCAAGGAAAATTCCTTCCTGAAACAAACCTTTAAAGTAATATCACATGAGCATCACGTGGTTATGATACATATTGTATGATATAATATAACCAAATGTTATTTTTTTCTACACCAGCAGAAATAAATCCTAAAGAATCTACCCTCACTTTCATGTCAGTTTTTCAGCAAGCTGGCTAACCCTCCAAGTTAAACGTATGATGCAGGTGCCACACCTAGAAACAAATCTGTCGTGATGCTCCACCATTCCTAAAAGCAGGAGGACTCTGTCATGTTCCCAAATGGGACAAGTAGCATTTATAAGGATCATCTAAGCGCTGGATTTTCCAAACGATGTCAAGTTCTTTCATTGACACGACTTTGCTAAATAAGTGATCTTTGGTTACGAATGCTGTTTTAGTACGTAGTACATTTTCACTCAACGTGACGCTGAACAAACTGAACCATGATTGGTTGCTTTACTTGTCAGTCAGATGCCCAGTGAGACTAGCTGGTTAGTGGGAATACAATGATTTGTTCATGGCTATTAAAGAACATTCCTGTGAAATCGTCGTATATTATTTAGTTATTTTTTTAAAGTCAAAAGTTTCATGGTCAACTATAAGCTTACTAGGCTTGGAAAGCTGTTTCACCAGCAACACCTAAATGAGTGTCACAGTAGTACCTGTCCCCGCCCAGTAGAGGGAGCTCATCCCCTGAACAATGCTCTTCCAAACTCCCTGCTCTGGACATCCTGTGAGCAAGGTATAAAAGCCAAGGCTGTGCCAGCGTTCATTGCAGGTCATTGCACATTGTGTGTTTGGTGGATGTACAATGCTCTTGCCCCTATCTCGCTGACCAATATGCAAGTATTGTTTATATGCTAACTTCATGGTCATGAATAATATGTTCATTATTCATGTGCTGGCTTAACTATCGTTATTCATGTGCTAGCGTACCAAGTGTGGTTCCTATGCTATCTTAACAAGTGTTGTCCCTAGGCTAGCATATGCTAACTTACCGAGTGTTGCTTATATGCTAGTTTACCAAGTGTTCTTCAAGTGCCTGCCTTAATCATAAGCCCCGCTAGCGCTGCTAGCTGTTTATGTTCGTTATTTGTGTTCCCTGTCTTTATTGTTCGATCACTTGTAACGTGTGCTTGTTTTTTTTTTTTTTTTATTTGTTTCTAGCCCCACCCAGGCTATGTTTGTTACCCGCCACTGCCAAGTTAGGCCACCGTGGCCGTCTGCTAGCCGCGTACTCGCTAGCCGATTATACTTATTTTGTGTCTACTTAAATACCTTTTGTGTTTACCTTTATTGTTTGTGTTTTCCTTAAGTCTACCTTTTGTATAAATAAAACCCCTCCAGCACATGGCTCCTGTTCTCTGTCCAACATACGTTACAATGAGTGGAACAAAACAAACTTATCGATTTAGAAACTAAGTTTATTGGTATTGCTGGTTTGAAAAAAAAAAAAAAATTATTTTTATAACAGAGTAATAATCAGTTGACTGTCGTGATATCACAGGCGGATGCCGTTATTGCTAGCACGATTATAAGAGCGTGTCATAGCGTAAGATCTCCATCATAAGACGTAACAGCTATTCATTTCAAATCACTCCACAGCAATAAAGAGGTGGTGAAGACAAACCTTCCCATGCATGAAGCCCACTGCATGCGTTTCCTGTGTCCCTGTCCCGACTGCAAAGAACAGGTGCCTAAGGATCAGCTGGAGGATCATCGAAAGGAAGAGCATACTCCGGTCACTAACATTACAATTCAAACACTGTTCTTTACTTTATGTATATGTAACCATATATAATTGTTCCCTTCCCGGTGTTATTTGTAACATTTTCCCAACAGATCAAATGTAAGCAGTGCAATATGAAGATGGAGCGTCGCAAGCTCACAGATCATGAAGTAAATTCCATCACGCATATCACATCCATACACTTAAGTACAAAGAAGTATTGACGTCCAGCGGATGTTTCTGTCCGTCTGCGTGCCCCATCCAGGCAAACGAATGCACGGAGAGGCTGCAGAATTGTACGTTCTGTCAGCTGCCTCTCCCTTCCAGGATCCTGAAGGAGCATGCCATGAGCTGTGGCAGTCGGACAGAACGCTGTCAGGACTGTAACCGCTTTGTCATGCTGAAAGACCAACTCCAGCACGCTGAGAGCTGCACCACTGATGACTTTAAACGTGAGTCTGACTGACTACAATTGATTTGATGTGACCGTTCATGTCAGGAGTTATACTGTGTTCCTTCTGCTACTGTTTACACTAGCCACTTTGCTTTACTATGGGGTGGCTTAATGCTAAGTCTGTGTCTGAGTCAGTGATTAAGGGTGATCAGGGTTCAAACCTCGCACCAGACAAGCTACCATCATTGGGTCCTTGAGCCGCAGTTGCTCCAGGGGCGCCGCATGTTATGGCTGACCCAATTTCATAAGCTGGGATATGCGGCATGAAACATTTCACTGTATGTATGTGTGTGTGATGAATAAGAATGAATATAAATTGGAATAAACAATGCTGCTAGTTTAACGTAAATGCTGCCATCATAAACGCTCTTTCGCCATAAATGTTCTATGTCAGGGGTCACCAACATGGTGACCACATTCTTATGTGACTCTGTGTTATGTGTAGCATCATGGTCCTGGAGAACCAGTGTTTATTGAAACAGTTATATATGGTGTTATGACAATAAAGCTTCTTCAATTTGAATTTGAACCAATGCCCTCGCCCCATTTTGGATTCTCACCGCTTTTATTCCATTTTAGCTAAATCTGGTAACGGAAATGTAAAGCTTCTGACGGCAAACGCTCTGCAGCAGGATGAGGTAAGGCTCTCTCGATATAATGTTTCGTTCTTTTAAATATGTCTTTACGGCGCGCTAAATGACTTCCTGCTCACACAAACACACGCGCGCATGCACAGCTTGACTACTTCAAGGCAGACGATCGGAGAGATCAGAGCGCCAACCAATCTGCCGACTCCATGCCTGAAGATACGACCCTGTCACTGTCGGAGCTCCAGAAGAAGAGACATAATGAGAAAATGGATCTCATCGATTGGGATCAGATCAACGCCTGTCCATCCTGTCACCTCGCTCTGCCGGTAAACATACTGAAATGGCACGAGGTAAGGACACATCACATAGTTGGTATACTCCATACGTTTTTTTAATAATTAAAGCGGGTCATGAATTGAGAAATCAACTTTCACTCGATATATAAGAGGTCCTCTTATAAAAAGAATATCCTGTAAGCTTTAGAACTGAACGTGTCCTTATAACTTGAATAAAAGCTTTGATTGACACCAGGCCCAGCGAACACCACATCCTGGAATGTGCCTACAGGTTAAACTCCGCCTCCACAGAAGAATATCAACGTTTCATTCTGTAGCCACGCCCACTTATTCGTGCAGGACAGTAGCGAAATAAAACGTGCCGCTAAACCAATTATAGCAGTGCGCGTTTGAGTTTACCAAGTCTTCAATGTGACCCGTCCATAAAAACTTTCTCGAGCCAACCTCAAAAAAACCAACAAAAAAAACAGGGTAGAAAATAACTTATTTATTGATTTGGACAATTTTGACCTTTAAATAGACCTCAGATATAAAATAATTTTAAAAAGCCAGTTCATGACCCCTTTAAGGTTCCAGGAAGAACCCTAATGCAGTGATGCAATAGAAGAACCATAGAAGTCACCCAAACACCTTTTCAGTAACTAGTTCTTATCAGAACTCCATGTTTGGTTGTGACATAGATATTTTACTAGTCTAAAGAACATTTTTCCCGCTACAAACGGCCTTTTGCACAATGAACATGTTCTACAGATGTTGAAGGTATTTTGAGGAAAAATACACCCTGACAAAGGGACAATAACATCCTTTTATACTGGATACCATATTCTGCTTTTTGCCAAATAATAAGCAGACTTAAATTAGATTAGCAGATAAACAAATCATTTGTTAATTTCTCAACATTCCTTATAAGATGCCGGTTTGGACATACGCTTTCTTATTTAACGGTCCACAAAAGGTGACCTCTTGAAAATAGAAACTAAAATGCTCTTTAAAACAGTAAACGCTTTTTGCTGTTTAAGGAGCCAAATAGGGTTCTGTAATTACATCACTTCAAAAAATCTTTTTTTTTGTTTTTGTTCTTGTTCTTGTTCTTCCTGCAACCTTTAATTTTATAAGTGTATGCCTAGCTGGATAAGAAATGTTTTTTAAAAAAAAAAGTGATTTGTGACCGTTTCAGAACAAGTGCAGAATTTTCTGTGGTCTGAGAAAGATGAGCGAGGGGATGGATGCAACCGGGAATAAGTGAAAAGGAAATCTAAAAGTGGTGAGTGTTTTAACAATGCTAGACGATAGAATAACAGGTTTTATATCCTCATTAATAAGTTATTTCTTTACAGCTTGAATGGCAGAACTACATATGGAAACATGATACGATCAGAGCCGGTTATTATAAATCAATAGTGTGTCATGTCTGTAAAGGACAAAAATAAAAAACATTTGCTAAACAGTATTTGTACATTATATTTTTTCCTTTAAACTTGCCTTACTGAATGTTTATGGGTTTTTTGTTTGTTTTTTTTAGATGAATTTGTAAAAAAAAAAAAAAAGAAAGAAAAGAGGGGAAATACATGTTTATTTATATGTGTGTGTATGTGTCTGTAAAATGATTTGCGCTAACAACTGAGTCGAGCGTGTAATCTAGGGCTTTAACAAACTATTTCGCTCTAGAACGTCTGGGACCAGAGTGAGAAACACAAGCGGGGACAGTTTGCCATCTGTTGAGGCGCAAACAACTCTACTTCAAACTTCCTTCAATGAGCTTCACCATCTTTGGTGACGTCTCCATTCCCTGGACCTCTATCTCGAAAATGGGAGCTCCCGTATTCAGATACACTCAGACATAAATGTCTCTGAGCGAGAGCAGCTTGCTGACCATCACCCTCAAATTTAAACCAGTAAGAAGCATTAAGATAGTTCAAATAGTTATATACAGTAAATTATATAAATGTGCAAGTAAACACAGACATAATGTATTTTTTTATTCAACTATTAAAATATTTATTATTTAGGCTGGAAAGGTGGCATGGCTGGGGGTTAAATTTAAGTAGGATCGATTCGCAGTACATTTGGCAAAAAAAGGCCAAGTCTCGGACTGACCACTACTAAACAAGAGTCAACAAAATATATTCCTTATTTATCATCCATAAATAGTCAGGTCTTTTGCAGCTTTCTGACCGAAGATAGTTTCTTCCTCATCCTCTTTCTCATCGTGCCATTTTTTACACTTTGCTTGCAAATTTATAAGACAATGTGACTCACGTTCTGTCTGATTTATCATCCGACGCTCATAGGGTCCACCAGGGCCATAAAGTTGCTGGCGAATCATCGCCATGGTTTCATGGTTGTTGTCGTCATTGTCATATTTTCTAGGAGACTTGAACTGGTGTTTACGCGAGCCTTTTTTAAAACTGGAACTTGGTTGTAGATTAACCTGCTTCAGATCAGCCAAAGCCCCATTAAGCCCTGATTCTGGAACATGTTCGAAATCAGACGAGACAAGAACGGATTTTTTTACGGACTGCTGACCGAAAGAAGTTTCTTCCTCATCTTCTTGGTCATTCGGGCATCTTTTATACTTGGCTTGCAAAGTTTTTGCACAACGTGGCTCGCTGTCTGACTGATTTACACTTACATTTTCATAAAGGCCACCAGAACAATAAAGTTGTTGCAAAATCTTCGCAATGGCCTTGTAATATTCATAGTTATTTTCAGATTTACAAGAAGATTTAAATTGGTGTTTACGTGAGCCTGCGCTAAAGCTGGAAATCGAGTGTTGAGCGTTAACAAACTTCAGATCAGCCATCGCTCCAGGAACATCTGATTCTAGATTATGTTCAAAATCAGAAAAGACAAGTTTGGGTTTTTTTGCAGGTTCCTGACCGCAAGCAGTTTCGTCATTAACCTTTTCATAGTCCTGGTATCGTTTATGTTTGGCTTGAAATCTTTCAGAAGTCAGAAGCAAGTCGCTTTCTATCTGCTTTACGTGCAGATTTCCATAGGGTCCACCAGGGCCATAAAGTTGTTGCCGAATCATCACAATGGTCTCATAGTTGTCATCGTCATTGTCATATGTTCGAGGGGACTTGAACTTGTGTTTATATGAACCAGTTTTAAATCTGGCCACTAATCCTCTGTAACTGCCTGTTTGGAAGAAGCAAATCAATGTTATTAACTTTTACATCAATACATTTAAAACGACTATTCTATATAAATATATGCCATAAATAATCCACCTGTGAAATATTTACCTTTTATCTTGATAATTAATTGATAATAAGTTAAACTATCAGATAATCATGTATTTAGCTAGCACTTCGATATTTAGCTAGCACGTCATACACGTGGCGCATTCATTACGTGTGCAAAAGATAAACTAAAGCCATACAATCATCAAGCCAGCAATCTAAAAAAAAAAAAAAAACAAGTAAAATGGATCTGTCATATAGTACATACCGAAAAATCCCGGAAATTCATGTGTCTCCATCAATTTAACCTTCGAAACCTCAGCATTTAACTAGCTGTAATGAGTCCGTGCAACCGACGCACGTGAACTGAAACCGCATCTGTGGCGCAATCAAATATATTATGCCGTCACTTACAATTAAAAATATAACGCAATGATGGAAACACGTCTGCTGTATAATCTTTTATTTTTACAATTTGCTCCGTTTGGTCGTTAACCCTTATTTACTTTTCGTTTAATAATAGCAGTACGGCCACTTTATAAATAATTATGAGTATTACGGTAAAGACCTTTTTACCACTGATTTATTGCTAAAAAAGATCTATGGGCTCTTGTTAATGTGGTCATTCTATATTGGTGTCAGTGACAGAAAAACACTTATTGTTGTTTTTTTATTAGTATTATCTACAATCACTTGTTACAATATTTATGAAAAAAGGCGCTTTGTTCTTTGTCGTTTTTAATAACCATGAAATCATCCAAAACGCATAACAAAACTACTGCGCGCGCGGCTCACGGAGTGAATCTGAGTGAATCAGTCTACATGAGTCTACCCGACTCTTTCAAATCCCGACTCACAGAATGAGTTAGACTGAATCGTTGAAATGTTCGACTCACTGAGTGATCCAGTGGGAATCATTTAATGCACCATAGACACAAAATACCCAGACGCCTCATTGGCCGCTTCGGTCCGTTGCTGTCACGCGACAACACGTCAACGCGTCGGCCAGATTGGTCCGGGCAAGCGTTCCATGTAAACAAACATACTACAGTATAAAGTGGAGCTGCGGATTTTCTGCATAAAAATGACTACGTTTGCATTTATCACCTTTTCTACGCCACGTACAAAAAAACTCCAGATACTTAAAATCTCGATAATTAGATTAGATATTTAGAGATTAATAAGGAACTTCAAAAGCCAAGAAGATCTAAATTCACATTCAATTAAACAAAATATTTTTTTGCTGATGGTTAGGCTTTCCTGTGTTTAAGCTAATTATTTTAGCTTTTCTTGTGCTTCAGATTAGAACATACCTCATTCCCATTGAAATACTAAGAAAAATAGAAATGCTACATTTTTAGGGCATAAAAATGATACAATTATTTACTGGTGTATATTCTCCTAATACTCATAAACAGGGTGATGGTGGCTCAGTGGATAAGGCTCTGAGTCAGTGATCAGAGGATCGGGGGTTCGAACCCCGCTCCAGACATGCTGCCATCATTGGGTCCTTGAGCAAGACCCTTAACCTTACTTGCTCCAGGGGTGCCGTTCGTTCTGGCTGACCCTGCGCTCTGACCCGTGTTCAAATGTGTATGCTGGGATATACGGAATCAAAGAATTTCACTGTATGTTGTACTGTATGATGTGCGTGTGACCAATAAACTCAACTTTAAACAGGGAATAACAAAGATACCTGATGGTTTCTTTATGAAAATACATGTATATGACATGGTACAACAACAGTGCAACATGTGTAGTATAGTATAGTATAGTATAGTATAGTATAATAGACACAACTAATGACAAAAGAGAAAAATTGTTTGTCAATTCCAAACTGTTTCCTCAATGTGCTCCTTGAGGAAAAAAGCGCATCCTCATGGTGACTGGCGAATAAACCACTCAGCTGATCTGAGCACTTTCACTGGAAGGGATCATAAGTACTCCACTGTTTTTCAGTGTAAGCATATGATAGCTCTGATCAAATGGTACAACATCCATCTACAAAGCTAGCATTACACACAGCTTCCTCAAAATCTAGCTAACAAACCCTGAAATGTACACACGGTCATTTCCCACAAAGCTACCAAGACTGATTGTAGGCAAAATAAATATGTTTGTTAATTGTAAACAAATGTAATAGTTTTCTGTTAACAAATACATTTTTAAAGCATTTTCTTAACATCACTTTAATGTGAGGTGAATATAAATAACTTTCATAATGTTTCTATAAATGTGTAAATAATTTGATAGTGTTTCTTACGAACATGTAAATATAAAAACCTTTGATACACCAATTCTGTAAATAAATAACTGACAGTATTTCTGTACATATAAATATATAAAATAAACAAATAAATAAATAACTTACAATGTACAACAACTTTTTTAAGGATCTTGGTAGGTAGAAATAAAAGAAGAAATGTTCAGCCTAAACATTCTACTGTCATTGTAGATGCACTGGATCATCATATTATCCTGTACGTGCACAATAAATCCAAATAAACATAATATAATTAATAAAAATATAAACAGAAGATTAAAAAAAATAGGTTAAGTAAACAGAACTCAATGCGAGAATGCACTGTCGCAAACAAAGCTAGTTAGCCTGTTAGCTTGGTCATACCTCACCTCAACGTTGTCGATATGACTCGAAACAAACAATTTAAAGCATTTCTCCGTTTTTCTTGGCCTTGTGACAGACTATAAGGTTATAATTCGATTCACATCGTTCATTGTAGTCCGTGGAAGTGCCATGCTGACAGCTCTCATTGAAACGGTAGGTAAAAACAACTTCCGGCGTAACGCAGAAAGTTTCTGAGCACCTGAGACGAAACGCGGAAGTAGTCGTGCTTGACCCTTTTGGCTTTCCATATGCATAGCGACCTATCGCCATGACGTGCTTTCTGTCGCAACAGTTACAACAGGGTCATTTGGACATTCGGAGACTCCTTTTTTTGCGAGCTAAAAGTTGATTTTTTTTAATACATTTATGGACACACGTAAATATAGAGATAATTCAGGTATGTGCTGCATTTATGATATATTTTAGTTGTTGACTTGATGAAGTTACTGTCCGAACTGTACTACATAATGTAGCACAAAATGTGACTTGCACAGGACCTTTTTTCTTTTTTTTACATTTTATATTACAATTTATTACTTTTACACATTTATTATTATTGCATGCCTTATTGCTCGTGTATACTGCTGGAAATTGTGAATTTCCCACTGGGATAAATAAAGTATCTATCTTTAGGTAATAGTTTCGTTTTTTGAATTAGTTTCATCAGTATTTATGTTGAATGTATATGAAGCATTAACTAAATTAATCAATATCCGATATCTTTAAATCACTCAAATATTCAAATATTAATGTCAATATAGCAGAGCTTATGGCAGAGTGGTTAGCACTCCTTCCTCACAGCAGGTAATGGGTTCGATTCCCACCCAGTGTCTTTCTATGCGGAGTTTGCATGTTCTCCCTGTGTTTGCGCTGGGTTTCCCTGGGTATTCCGGTTTCCTCCCCGCCTCCAAACGCATTCAATTGGGCATAGGTGAATTTACTACTCGAACTTGTCCATATGTGTGTGTGTGTGTGTGTGTGTGTGTGTGTGTGAACGGTTGTCTGTCTCTAAGCGTTAGCCCTGTGATTAACTGCCGATTGTCCATGGTGTACCCCGCCCTAACTCACACATTATGTTAGCTGGGATAGACTTCAGCGCCCCCACGACCAACCCTGACCAGGATAAGCGCTAGACAATGAATGAATGAAAATATGAGAGGTTATCTCAAAGTGATTTGTATATACTCATGGCTCGTGTATATGAAAACATATTTTGTTAAATATGTGTGTGATCATATATAATAAAAAGTAAATTAAAATGCTTTTTTGTTAGAGATAATAACACACAACAATTTCTTTCTCTTTTCAAGCAAACGGTCACAGACGACGAGTTCCCAGCTTTAAAACTGGCTCATGTCAACAAATTAAGTCTCATAAATCTGACAATGATGACAACAACCATGAGACCATCATTTACCAGCAACTTCATGGTGCTAGTGGGCCCTGTGAAAACATCATGGTAAATCAGACAGACACAAATTGGCTTAAAACTTTCCAAGCCAAGCGTAAACGATGCCACGACGTCCAAGACGATGAGGAAGAAACTACCTTTGGTCAGCAGCCGGCAAAAAATCCCAAACTTGGCTCTTCTGATTTTGAAAATCTTGCTATATCCGGACTTACTAAGGCTATGGCTAATCTGAAGCCGGTTAACACAAAACCAGCTTCCAGCTTTAGCACAAGCTCACGTAAACGCCAGTTCAAACCGGACAATGACGACGACAACCACGAGCCCACTGCAAAGATTCGCCAGCAACTTTATTACCCTGGTGAGCCCTGTGAAAATATGATGGTGAATCATACAGAAAACGAGTCACATTGCTCTATAGCTGCGCAAGTCAAGCATAAAAGGTGGCAGGTCGACCAAGGGACTGATGAAGAAATGCCCTTCGCACAACAGAGTGCAAAAAACCTAGACTATTTGCTCTCTTTAAAAAAGGAATTTGTTTTCTTGCCTTCACTTGGGTGGTGGTCAATCCGAGTCTCGATCACTTCCCTTGCATGCTTTTTTTACTTGACCTTTTTTCGTCAACTATACCTTGAATCACTTTTTCTGTCACTTATTCCCAGGCCATTGGACCCTCCTAACTCAGATAATGTTTAATATATTTAAATCAAAACATCATTAACAGTTGTGTGTTGTATTTACATGAGTTATTTATACATATAAAATATATACTGTATTACTGACTATTAAATGTAATTTGAACAAAAATAAAAGTTAAACACTTTTAAAGAAACAATACTGTGTTGGACTTGGCATTTTGTAAAGGCTTGTTTGTGTATATGTTATCTAGCATCACATGATGGTTGTAGCTCAGTGGTTAAGGTGTTGGATTGCTGATCCGAGACTGGTTTGATTCCCAGCACTGCCAAGCTAAACTGCTGGGCCCCTGAGCAAGGCCCTTAATAATTAAACCCTTAGTAAATGTAAGATGCTCTGAATAAGGGCATCTGCTAAATGATGTAACTGTAAATCTAGCATTACACAAGCTGGGGATGTAGTCATATCGGTAGTTACTTAGTTAAACCCCTAGATGGAGTTCTAGCATAAGCAAAACTTAAGTGCTCTGTTGGTCATAATTCATGAAAATAACATGTAATGGATGATTACTTCACTAAATATCTCATTTCTTTACCTTAATAATTGACTACTTTAATAAAAATTTGTTAAACTCCATCTTTGACTGATCTGGTATCCATAATCCATTAAGGTTGGATTTCTACGACAAACATTTCAAAAGATTTTTCCATGTGGTTAATGTCATGATGTGTGGGACTCTTTTTAATTCTTACTGTTCCCCTTTGGCTGTTATGGTCACGTGCTCACAAATACAGGTCACCACTGACTCATGAGCAGAGACCCTGGTCCTTCAAATTGTTGTTAATTTACTTTATGTAAATTAATGACAGACAGACAGACAGACAGACAGACAGACAGACAGACAGACAGACAGACAGACAGACAGACAGATAGATAGATA
>JAOUQX010059736.1:0-16283 GCA_028566295.1 Liobagrus marginatus | reverse complement strand
TTGGTAATTACTGTACTTACTGTAAATAGTATTTATATGCAACCAACCCCTTTTACACTTTCTTTCTCTCCCTCACCCCTATTTACAGCAAACCTTCGGCCAGTCGTCAAAGCATTTCACTGTATGTTGTACTATGTATGATGTACATGTGACAAATACATTTTTAACTTGAACTTGAACAGGAAAACATTTTATTGGGGTCGTCAGTGCTGTTTTATTTCAGTAATTTTGCCAATTGTTGTCAATAAGCTCTCTGATGAAAGATGTTACATGGGAGTTCAGACTGCTGATTTTTCTTTGTACTTTTTTCCCCAGATGTCCAGCTGATCTGTAATTCGGATTGCCATTTGTACCCCATCAGGGTTTATTATCAGAATGAACCTGCAAGCACAGCAAAACATTATTTATCAAACTAGGTTTCCTACTAGATGCCATAGCTTGGTGCTGTGTGCACTTTGATGCTACTAAAAGCAATATGTACTATATCTGAATGTGGTAATAATAGAGTTATAAATAATATAAAGAATAAATCATCATTGTATTGAGCTACTGCGCTGATGCATTGTTCCACGCTAACAGTCATACAGACAATCACTTCTGCGAATTCATCTGATGTTAACTTACCAATTTCTACAGTAAGACGGTGGAAAAGACATGTTATCCAAATGGCATGGTTGTAGCAGCAAACTTTAAATAAAAACTAAAGATGCGATTCAAAATACAGTTATAATACAAGCCCCATTTTTAGTGTTCCCTCACTGCTCTTTGAGTATTTTAGAATAGCTTGCGGTTAATGTACAGTTCCCGTGCTAAGCTAATTTACGTTAAAGAGGTAGATGAACATTTAAAAAAACATGTTTCTGTTTAACTAACTATATCACTTAATGTAAACTTTATTCCATAACAGTATTATACTGTACATACTACAGTAAAATACTGTTCAAATTCCAAAAATCTATTATAGTGCAGCATTTATACCATCTAGCTCTTGTAATGGAAAATACATCCACTTACATGCACGTGTAAATTTTGGCCATAATTTCTCTAATTATCTAAAAAATGTCATGCTCGGATATAAATGCAATTTCTGCCTTTTGGGTAGAACAAAATGAACATTAAATTACTACGAAAAGCTAGCTGGTAGCCCTCAGGCTAGGGTTCCACCAGTCAAAAGTGATGACGGCTGCCTCAGTGAGGGTGCCAATGGGTGATGATTTTGGAGATAAAAGCAGTAGTAATGAGAGTATCGCCAGGTAAGCAAAAACACAAATAATTAACTTATTTATATAATTGTAAATAAACTCCAGCAACAAGTGGTTAAATTATTATTAATATTGAATTATGAGTTATTGACAACAGCAAAAATATTTACTGATATATCAGTAAATAGCAGGTGGTATTTTGTACAAATGTTTCAGTATGATTTCTCCTTAAACATAAGCTTTCACATTGTTTCTTTCTAAAATAACAATCTACAGTAAAGTAATACAATCTATTGTTGCTCTTGTTTTATTTAAATATACCTGATTATGATCTTGTTAATATGTAACTGCAAACCTATTTTGTCCTTTATCTTTGAAAAACATTTTAATTACATTTGAATTTCAAATTTCAGTTTTATAAAATATTTTAAAAGTAACCTGACAGTACAAATTTAAATTGTTTAGAATATTTATTTCTTATTTTTTAATATCAATACATTTCATAAAACAGCTTGATGGAAATTGCAAATGAATAGGTGGAAGTGGCTAAAAAGGAAAAAAGAAATCTAAGGCTAAAAGTTAAGCTAACAGCTAAAGCCCGATCAATTGTTGCTTTGAACCAACAGGAACTCCTGTCATTTAGACCCGATTTACTTTTAAACTCAATGTAAACTTCAGGATGCGTTACAGAAATAAGCAATAGGCTGTAGATTGTTCATTACTGTGACACGTGAAAAGCGAAACACAACTTGTAACTAGGAGAAAAAGTACCGCTTCAGTAATTTTACCTCCTACTTCCCGATTCATGTGAATCCAGTCATGCATTAAAATATATACTTATAAAATTATCAATATATTTACAATATCGTGTTTAGTAATTCATTTAAATCCAACCGCGGCTGCAGATGCAAAACTCTGATTGGTCTACTATCATACTACAATAATCAGAGGATGTGCATTCTGTTACAATTCATAACTTACTAAAGGATCAGTGGGACGTCTGTATTGCTAATTTTCCTTAGTTATAGGTACCAACAACAGCATCACAATTATCTTATGACTAATTTGTGCTGGCCAACATTTAGTATCGTTAGTGAGCTTTGTCAGATTCATTTATAAATTCCTATTTGTGTTTACACTATGTGTCTAATAAAATTTGAGTACTTTATTGCTTTTACTGACTGCGGTTTTCACTCATCATTTTCCACAGACACACCAACAGCGTTAGCACTGCTACAAACATAGCATTTAACTTTCAACTACAGACCAGTAACCCCTGAGTCACACATTGTCCTGTTTAATAATATTTATGGCGTCCTTTTGTGTGAAGTTTACCGTAACCATGTTATAATTTACTGTAGATTTCATGCTAACTCTGTGGCTAATGGTGGCCATGTTTGTTGTTACTAGCTGTTTCCCAGACTGCGTGCTCATAACCCTAACCCTAACCCTAACCCCACAATTTAGAACGGAGTGATAGTATCGCGAGAACAGTCTCCTTGACTGAGTGAGAGAGAAAGGCGGAAGTGTTGGAGAGAGAGAGAGTCACCTGGTAATCCGAGCGGCATCGCTGTATGTTTACGTTCACGTGGAGAAAATAAAGAACCTCTGTATTACGGTTAACTGTGTCCGTGTCAGTGCTTCGAGACCACGACAACATTCAGATCACCGGAACAGAGCCAAGAACCCACGGGAACGTGCCTGGTAAGAACTTGGGATGCTAAGAGCTAACACGTAATACGCGTGTTACACTGGTGGCAGCGCGGGTTGGCTTGTTCCTGGATTTTTTTTTGTTTGTTTTGTTTTTTTTCTTCATCGTGGCCTAAGTGAACTTTGCCGCTTGACTTGCAGAGCCTTGTATACGGTCGTATTTTTTCCTTTTCGCACAAGTTCGGATTACGTGCATTAAAAAAAATAAACAGTTTTTTTTGTTGTTTTTTTTTGTCCGCGTCTCGTACTCAAAATGGCGGATGACGAGCATGACGCGGCTGCAGTGCAGAGGGAGAGAATGGTTTCAGATGAAGCAAGTTCACATTTGCCGTTTAAAATTGATCTACCTGCTTCGTTTTCAGGAGATAATAATGAGCCTTTTAGTGCATGGATACAGAGATTTGAAGTGGCACTTAATGTCTCTGCTGTACCGCTGGATAAAGCCAAGCTTCTCCCTGTTAAACTTGTGGGTCCTGCGTTTGCATATTGGCAGTCTCTCTCCCCAGCGGTGAAAGCTGATTACGGACTGAATAAAAAGAGTTTGAACACTGTTTTTGGACGTGCAACCTTTTTGGCCACATTTCAAACATTTTTGAATGCTCGTCCTTGTAAGCCACAAGAACCGCTGGAGGTTTATGCTGCTGAACTCAGGAATTTAGTGACTGAAGCATTCCCGCAATATGACGCTGCTGCACGCGATTGTGACGTTTTTCGCAGATTTGTGACCGGCTTGGATCCGTTGCTTCAATTAAAAATTCATGAGCACGGGGCTGCGACTTTTGACAATGCTTTGAAAGTGGCCAGTCAATGCGAACGAGCTCAACTGGCTATTACTGTCGCTGGCCCTTCGGCTATTATGCCTGTGACTCCCCAGCCATCGTCTAGCATGGTATCGCCAACTCAGATCACCGATCTAACTGCAGCCATCACGGAACTTTGGACCGATCTGCACTCTTTGTGTCAGTCTCACCTGCGCCGTACTAAGGACCACATGGACCAGCTCTCGCGGGGGAGTTCCGGCCATCAGGAAGAGGTGTCATCCTCCACACACCCTCCTCGTCAGACCTGTGCAACCGTGGACTACGGCGTCACTGAATGCCATGTGCAACATGATTGTACCTGCCCACATTACCACCAAGACTGCTCCGGTGCTTCTCCTCGTACACAGAGAGGTCATCGACACCCTCAGGATGACTGCTGCTTTCCGGGACACTACCACTCCCGGTCGGACGGTGGCCAATCATCTGCCAGGGATGACTTCTGTGGCCAGAGGCGATGCAGTTACTCCCCTTCCCCCTGTAGGCATGAGTCATTCACTTCTCACAACACACAATTTTACCCATACACAACCCACACCACCATTATACTAACCCAGAATTTGGACACTCTCCTTCGTGGGTGGGTCGGTCTAATTTTACGCATGATCATGGGGCCCATTATACTCGTTCACCCTCATCTAGCCCACAATACAGCCGTTCCACTCACCACCCCGACATGGCCCTCCATCGTTGCCACCTCACACGCCACATGCATCACGATCCCCCACACGACATGTACGTTTTTCTCCACCTCACACGGGTATGCCCACCTCCTCACCACATCAAGGAAACGAGTAGACGCTGTCATTGGGGGCCAAATGACAGCTTCATCTCTGATAATGGTCCACTCTAAAACTGTTGACTTGACAACTACCCCACCTACACAGTTCGTTCAAATTGCACTGGCCGCTACTGAACTGTACGCTTTGGTTGACACTGGGTCGGGTTTATCTCTCATTACTGATGAATGTTGTAGAATGATTCCGGCCCTGTCTACTCAACCTATCACTAAGTCGTTTGTGTTAGTGTCGTAGGTCACTGGGCAGCCCTTGGACATACTGGGTTCGGTGTTGGCTCCCGTACACATTGGGGGTGCCACATTTTCTCATACTTTTCATGTCATACGCGCAGCTACTGTACCCCCGATGTCAGAGATGTCCATTCCAATCTCTATCAGTAATAACAGCATGGCAGTTCCTTGTACGACCACATATATGGGTATTCTGGAACCGCAGACCCCTCAAGTTGTTAACTTGGGGGTGGCTCGCACCTTGACGTCAATTCAACAGGGCAAGGGCATGGTAAGAGTTATTAACCCCGCTGATGAACCAGTTTCCCTTGAGGCCGGGTGCCCATTGGGTCAACTTTTCTCTATCACGGGCGGTAAACATGATGAGTATGCCCTAGTCTCCACTCTGTCCACCCCCGCAGCACTTGGCCGTCCAGCGCCTGAACCACCCTTGGACTATTCACACTTGTGCGCTGACGAACGAGCACAGCTTCGTACCCTGCTGGTCAAATTCCCTGACGTTTTTAGCGTTCATCCCCATGACTATGGGAAAACCACCTTGATGATGCATGGTATTAATACGGGTGATGCTACCCCGATTAAATTGCGTCCCTATAGAACGTCGGCAGCCATGCAGGCTGTTCTCCAGAAGGAGGTGGCTAAGCTTCTGAACCATAACATCAGAAAGATGGCACGCATCGATTCTGTGTCGAATTACAGGCATCTTAATGCGGTCACTATTAAAGATTCACACCCTCTTCCACGGGTGAATGATACCCTTGATAGGCTGTCTGGGGCCAGGGTATTTAGTACGATTGATTTAACTGCAGGGTACTGGCAGATACCACTCCATCCAGACGATAAAGAGAAAACAGCTTTTTCCATGGGTGCAGGACTATATCACTTCCGTATGATGCCGATGGGGATCTCTAATACCCCGCCCAGCTTCCAGCGCCTGATGGAGCTTGTACCTCGGGGCCTACATTGGAGTGTGTGTTTAATCTACTTGGATGATATCATCTACAGTGCTGATTTTTCACAGCACCTTCAACATTTGCGTGAGGTCTTTCAGCGTTTTCATGCAGCTGGACTTAAACTGAAGCCATCCAAGTGCCACCTGGCATGCTCTTCTGTCACCTTTCTGGGTCACCGTGTGTCCAGCGCTGGTGTCGAGCCCGACCCTTCTAACACAGACAAAGTCAAGTCGTGGCCAATTCCTTCATCTGCCATGCAGGTCAGGGCTTTCTTGGGTCTCCTACTATCGTCAGTTCATTAGACACTTTGCCCGCCTGGCCGAACCCTTATACCACCTCACACACAAGGGTGTATCTTTTTCTTGGTCGGCGGAAGCAAACGAAGCTTTCTGTGTCTTGAAACAGACACTTACTTCACCTCCGATCATGGCGTTTCCAAATCTCTCTGTCCCCTTCCTCCTTTACACTGATGCATCCCTTAATTCAGTGGGGTCTGTTCTTTCGCAGCAGGTGGACGGGACAGAGCTTGTCATTGCATATGCCAGCCATGTTATGTCTTCTGCGGAAAGGAAATGATACACATTCGATCGGGAATTTTACGCCATTGTGTGGTCAGTTCGCCACTTCCGACACTATCTCCATTGTCACCCATTCACTATCATCACCGATCATAAGCCTTTAGTGGGTCTTAAGAGACTTCCATTAGATCACGATCCGACAGGCAGGCGAGCACGTTGGGCCATAGAATTGGACCTTTACGACTGGCAGGTAATTCACCGTGATGGGGCCAATGGCTTGGCTCATGGCCGGGATGCCCGCATGCCCCTTGATGCGTTGCTTCGGGACGACCAAGCGTTCAGTTCAGTGTCGGTGACTGTGCCGGCAGCGTATGCTAACAAGCTGCGCTGGAGATTAGCCACTGTGTACCATGTGGCCAATGCGTATCAAGTTAGGGCGCAGGAACAACAACACCGGTACTATGATTGGCACGTCAAATTCGCTCCTTACAATTGTGGTGATCTGGTGTTAGTGGACGATCCTGCTCACCGTCACAACAAGCTGCGTCCACAGTTGGTGGGCCCATGTGAGGTGTTGAAACAATTATGCCCCCCCGGTAGCTCCACCCCCATCAATTTTGAGGTTAGAGATGTAGCCAGGCCCCAGGCCAAATCGAGGGTCATCCACTATAACCGCATGAAACCGTACATCACTGACACCGGACACACACACACACGACCTCAACCTTCCCCCACTGTTAACCCGGGTGCTCCAAACACGCTATCAGGTCTTTTTCCCTCTCACATTACACCGGGTTTGCCGGGAGTCTCCTCACCCAGGGCCCCGTTACGTCCACCACCCTCGCCTCAGTTGCAGCCTCATGGTCAAGTGCAACAGTCGGGCTCTCCACATCCCTCCAGCTCGGCAGACAGCTTTAACACCCCGGTCTCAGAATCACCTCCTGCACAGTGCGCGCCTTCGGCTGGTCGGCCGGTGGGTGCCTCGGATTCCCCTGCTACTCTTGAGTTCACGCGGCGTGTGCCCTCCAAGCCACGTCGGTTGCCTCACCACTTGAAAGAATTTGTTCTGAAGTGAATGGTTAATTGTGAATGTTCCAGTGTTCAAATATTTGTATGTTGTTCATTCCCATTTGGGTATTGTGTGGTTGTTTTTTGTCTTTTGTTTTTTTTGTCTTCAGTAGTCTGTAGAAATGAAGACATTTCTTGTTGGGAGAGGGAGTATTATGTAAGGAGGAAAACGGGAGGTAATATTAGATGCGAACGGAGTGATAGTATCGCGAGAACAGAGTCTCCTTGACTGAGTGAGAGAGAAAGGCGGAAGTGTTGGAGAGAGAGGGAGAGAGGGAGAGAGTCACCTGGTAATATGAGGGGCATCGCTGTATGTTTACGTTCACGTGGAGAAAATAAAGAACCTCTGTATTACGGATCACCGGAAGCTAAGAGCTAACACGCAATACGCGCGTTACACACACATACACAGATCATAATATATAATTTATATTATTATAAACAATATATTACAATATATATACTTATATTCCTGCGCTAAATTGGAGCCAGGAGCTGCGCTCCATTAAATGGACAAAAATAGTAAATAAAATGTAACATGATAACAAATAGGTATACGTGCACAGTATTACAGGTGGCGGGTCCCGAGGTGTGAATATAACGGAGCCAGAATTGCTGGCAGGTCTGTTAAAACACGTTAAAAACAGGGCAGGAGTTGGCAGAGTGACACAGCGGTAGCGCACTCATGCCGACATATACTCAGCGCATTTGTGCTGCGGACGACCCGGGTTCGAATCCGGCCTGAGGTCATTTCCCAATCCCTTCCCCAATCTCTCTCCCACTTCATTTCACTCTCTGTCCTATTGATTAAAGGCATAAAAAGCCCAAAAATAAAAAAGAATAAACAAACAATGGGCAGGAGCACTGGCAGGTCTAAAAGATTTGTGGCAGGTATATTCAAGCACGTTAAAAGCGGGGCATGTCTAGTGACAGGTAAAAAAGATTCGTGGCAGGTATGTTATAGCACGTTAAAAACAGGGCAGGTCTAGTGGCTGGTAAAAAAAACTCCATGGCAGGTATGTTAAAACATGTTAAAATCGTGGCGGGAGCACTAGCAGGTCTAAAAGATTCGTGGCAGGTATATTAAAGGATGTTAAAAATGGGGCAGGTCTAGTGGCAGGTTAAAAAAATTTGTGGCAGGTCTGTTAAAGCACGTTAAAAACGGCAGGAGCGCTGGCAGGTCTAAAGGATTTGTGGCAGGTATATTAAAGCACATTAAAATCGGGGCAGGTCTAGTGGCTGGTAAAAAAAAATTTGTGGCAGGTATGTTAAAGCACGTTAAAAACGGCGCAGGGGCACTGGCTGGTAAAAACAATTCGTGGCAGGTATATTAAAGCACGTTGGAAACGAGGCAGGTCTAGTGGCTGGTAAAAACCTGCCGCAGCAGGTCTGTCACAGCACGTTGAAAACGGGGCAAGTATAGTGGCTGGTAAAAACCTGCCATTGGCAGCTACACCTGCCGCGCAAAGATTTTACTCTCTCAAACAAGAAGTACATTAAATACACTACGGGACAGATACATAGAACATATTGCCGACGGTTGTGTAACATATGGAAATGTACTAAATAATGATAGCAGCATTTAAGTTCAAATAGAATTTAAAAAATTATTTAGCACAGTAAAGTGACACGTGTAAACATTAGCTGCATTGAATAGTGGAACAGTAGATGGCGTTACAAAGTACACAGTATAATATTTAAAGTGGCTGTGCGAGGTAAACTTATGAAACAGTGTTAAAGTGACTGTGTGAGTGATTACCGAGTTTTTCAGTTGGTGTTGAAAAGCCTATGGCTTATGGATACAAATGTTGGACAGTCTGGTTGTAGTGGCCCGAATGCTTCGGTACCTTTTGCCAGAAGGCAGGAGGGGGAAGAGTGTGTGTGAGGGGTGTGTGTTGTCGGCCGCAATGCTGGTGGCTTTTCTTATGCAGCATGAGGTGTAAATGTCCATGATAGGGGGGAGAGAAACTTCGATGATCCTCAGCTGTCCTCACTATCCGCTGTAGGGCCTTGCGGTCCGATACGGTGGAGTTTCCGAAACCAGATGGTGATGCAGCTTCTCAGGATGCTCTCCATGGTCCCTCTATAGAACATGGTCAGGATGGGGGGAGGGAGATGTGCTTTCCTCAGCCTATGTAGGAAGTAGAGACGCTGCTGGGCTTTCTTACTGATGGAGCAGTTGTTGAGTGACCAGGTGAGGTTCTCCGCCAGGTGGACACCGAGGAATTGGTGCTCTTGACGATCTCTATGGAGAAGATATTATTAGATATAACGACGGACTTTATATACAATCAGGACTTGTTTGTAATTCAGCCTTAATAAAAAGGTACGGTGTGTGCAGATAATTATCGAATTATTGGATTTTAACTCATGTTAACTATGATGGGCTTTTATTAGGGGTCAAGCCCCACACTGGCGGGTTTTATGGCCATTACTACATTGACATTGATTATCTCACAATTAGAATATGTGATTGTAGCCAGTGTTTCACAGCAGGGGTCACATTTAGAAAAATCAACAAGTCCACCTTTTTATCCTTGTGTGAGATTTCCTGACGAAGCGAGGGAGACCGGTGTCTCGCACACGTCTTGTGGTGTTGTTGCTGTTATAGTGCCGGCTAATGAAAAGCACTAAGCATTCGGGATGTGCAATGAATCAAACCCGGTGCATTCTTTTAATTGGACGCAGTGAACTAACCGCACTTTTAGTCACTTATTAGTTTATTACAATAATTACAGTCAGCTTGATCGTCCCACGATCAGCTGATGTTTAAATTACAGCAGAAGGTCCTGGCAGATTGACAGGCCAAAAAAGTGCACAATTTTATAACAAGTAACCGAGTCCAGAATCTGAATGGATCTTTGATTCCCAACCTTAAGTGTTTGTGTTTTAACCAAAGTGTTTAGTGATTTTGTGTTTGTGGAAACGGCTTTTCATACGATTAAAAATACAATTAAGTTGCAATTAATTCAGATCACATCAATAAGTTTCCATGGAGGAAAAACCAAATGCAGATCCAATTTTATGAACTGATATTGAAGCCAATTTTTAAGAATAATATACCGGTAAATGTCATGTTCTCATTTTTACTGCTTTAGATATGAATGGTGTTCCAGACCAAGTCCTCACCTGCTGCCCAAACTTGATGAAGACAGGTGAGAAAGAATGTGAGAATCTGGTGTCCACAGAAAGTTCCAGTAGTCAGAAAAAGTCATCTGGTCCTGTCCACACTTACGCTCCTCAAAAAAACAGTAGGGGTCGGCGGAGTGGCGCAGCGGTAGCGTGCTCGCACCGACATATACTCAGTGCATTTGCGCTGCAGGTGACTCAGGTTCGAATACGGCCCAAGGTCATTTCCCAATCTCTCTCCTGCTTCATTTCACTCTCTGTTCTATTGATTGAAGGCATAAAAAGTCCAAAAATAAATCTTAAAAAAAAAGCAGGGAAGAAATTCACTGCTCACTGTGTGGGAAGAGTTTTAGTATCCAGAGTAATCTCGTTATGCACCAGCGCATTCACACAGGAGAGAAACCGTATGAGTGCCTACAGTGTGGGAAGAGTTTCACTCAGAAAAGTCCTCTCCAGCAACACGATCGCATTCACACTGGAGAGAAACCGGAGAGTTTTAGGTATAAAGTAAATCTCACTCGGCGTGAACGCATTTGTGACTTAACCTTGTTTTAAAAGTTTGCCTAAGACTGTACTTTGGGCTTGGGGTCATTCTGCTGCATTAACCCGCTGGGGTCAGCCGTATCACCGGCGATAAGAGCTCACATTTTTCTTATGAGTGCAAAAAACAAAAAAAATACTCCCTCGATTTAAATCATACAGACAAGTGTTGTACACAAATCAAAACTTTGAAGTGTCTAGATAAACCTTTCCCGTGGAGATTTGTTTGGAACAACAGAATGTCTGTGAATCTGTGTGTGCGTGTTAAGAATGGTTGCATAAAAAGTGGACATTCGATGGTCCTGTGTGTGTCCCTCTCAAACATAGCTTCATGTTGGTATCACACTATGCACCCTTAGATCTAAGAATTGCTTTAATACTTTGATTACCTTAATAAACATGTAATCTCTTTATTTTAATACTTTAATAAAATCTTTTGTTAAACTACTTTGACTGAACTGAACTACTTTGATTGGTTAAAAGACTTTGAGATCTTTGACTGATCTTGTCTCCATAATACATCAAGGTGGGATTTACACAACAGAAGCAAGTGTACTCCCATTTGAGCCAATTCCCCACTTTTATTAAACTAAAAATACCAGCACAGACGGAACAAGGATATAATTCCAAGCAAGGACCTGCTCACTGCATATTTAGACACTATCTATTATCTATATATATGTTGAATACTACATATAGATGTATATTGTATGTACATTTGTAATTACTGAATTTACAGTATATATTATTTAAATGCAACTTAACCCTCCTGTACACGTTCTTTCTCCCTCTCCTTCACTCCTTTTACAACAAACTTTTGGTCAGTCGTCAAAGCATTTTACTGCATGATGTGCATGTGACAAACTTTTGAACGTGAACTTGATTTGACCTTGAACCCCTAAAGTTAATACATTTGAGCATCCATTTTTATTACTATTTGAATTAAAAATAGTTTTTTTTTTTTTTTTTAGACAATTAAGAAAAGAGCATACTCCCCTTTGTTGCCAGCAGTTTAGACATTGATGGCTGTGTGTTGAATTATTTCAAGGGGACAGCAAATTTACACTTATACAAGCTGTACACACAGTACTTTACATTGTAGCAGTGTCATTTCTTCATGAGATAGATATAATAAAATATTTACAAAAATGTGAGGGTTGTACTTACTTTTGTGAGATAGTGTAAGTTTGCCTCTAACGTGACAGTTATGTTGTTGTAAACTACAGAACTCCTATTCCCCAGCCTACTTTGATGCCCTGAGGCCCTATATAGGCAGCATGGTTTCCATGTGGACATGGGCTGAACATGGGCATTTTATGTGGGCCCCATGTGGGTCACAATTAGGTATGCCCATGCTGAATGATTATGGGACCTTCAGACTTATGTGGGCAAATTCATTTCATGCTTAAAATGCAGCTTTACACATTTAAAATTTTGAAATTATTACATTTGGTTAATAGCCAGTTTCAGGGGCATCATACAACCCTTTTTTAAAGGGTCAATACACTTGTTGCAGTAGAAACTCATGAGATGCTTTTTTATTCCAGTTTTGGCACGTAAAATGATTTCAATTTCAAACAGATTTAAAATGGATTCCATTGGTGAGATTAGGGCATTTATCAGGCTGGATGGATGTGTGAGATAGTTCTGTATCTACTTCCATGTGTTACTGAATGAGGTCCTCAAGATACTCTGTAAAGACAGCTTGTTGTATGGACTGATAAAGGCCTCCAGTTTAACACTTTATATACATTACACAAACTAAAATATGTTTGCAGCTAAATGCAGTGTGTGTTTGTTTACAGGATTACATTCAATAAAAATTAATTAGTTGATGATAATGTGAGTTTACTCCCTCATGTGAAAATTGTGTAACAGTTACGACCTGTAGCATGTACAGCTCCCCGGTGTTGTAATCTGAGCTGCCAGTGCTCCGGTAGCAGTATTGAAGACCCGTATGCAGGCTGCTGTGAGTTAAAGTCCTTTTTATTGACACAGTGACAGGACATGAAATAAAGGAAGGCTGAACCGGAGCCACGCTACGCGGTTAGTTTAACTAATTTACTAACACAATAATCTGCGATGAGTACTTCCCATCGCCTCTCTCTTATACGTAACATAATTAAGATAAATCACAATCAGGTGTGTGCCATTTAACATAGCAGATACTAAACGTGTGCGCTAACCAATAACAGAACATAACGTAAGACACATGACATGGATGAACGTAGAGCACACAACTGAACATAATCGCTGGGTGTTAGACTCCCTCGGGTGGCCGTCCCGGCCACGCCCCTCTGCGTATAGCAGACGCGGAGGATGTTACACGACCCAAATTCTGGAAAAGTTGTGAGGTTAATAAAATTTGAATAAAATGAAAACTAAAAGACTCATTTCACCTGAGCCATTATTCTATTCACAGTAGAACATGGATAACATAAATGTTTAAACTGAGAAATTTTACAATTTTATCCACTAAATGACTTCATTTAACATTTGATGGCTCCTAGAGGTCTGGGGGGGGGGCATGTTACCATGGTGTAGCATATCATATCCTTTACAAAACAGTTTGGAGACGTCTGCGCATCAAGAGTTTCTGGAGTTTTGTGTATACAACAGGCCAGATGGAGTGCTAGTGATAAATCGTAACATAAAAACAAGACTGATACCAGTGGACAGTACAATAAAATTTTCTTTGATTAAAATCAGTGTGGACAGACTACAGGTTGCGTTAACTCGGCTGCTCTAACCATGAGGTGAGGAGTAGGATGAAAAATTACTAATAAATAAGTATTAAACATGTATATCTCTTATTGAATTAATGCTTATGTGTATGACTGCACATCTCAGCTTTAATAAAGAAATTATAAAGTAGTGTTTTGGAAATTTACCTATTCCTGATGAGGGTTCACACCGTGTGTCCAATAAAGTATTTGAGATCAGTTTTGTTTTTAATGACTATTGTTTACGACTCGTCATTTACCACATATACACCACCGTTAGCACTGTTGCAAACATAGCTTTCACTTTCAACTACAGAACAGTAATCCTGATTTATACGTTGTCCTTTTCGATAATATTTATGATGTACAGTCCATCTTTTGTGTAAAGTTTGCCGTAACCATGTTATAATTTACTGTAGATTTCATGCTAACTCTGTGGCTAATGGTGGCTGTTTGTTGTTACTAGCTGTTTCCCAGACTGCATGCTCATAGATGCTTCACATATTAGCTTTAGCATTTTAGTTAGCTTGGAACTTATCCCAGAAAGAGAGAATTATATCTCTTATTTGTTTTTGTTGGTGGCTTTTATTTATTATTGTTTATACTGGTGGAAGCATGGGGGCAGCTAGTCGAGCAGCCGATGGATGTTTTTATAATATTAAGTTGTTTGTGCTGCTTTTCCCTCATAAAATTAATTAAAATGAACAGTGTTACTTGTTTACTGATTTATTTACACATTTGTTTCTCTGTTTCTAGGAGTGTGTTTCATTCCAGCAGAAGAGATCAGACTCTTCAGGACACAGCTGTGTCTTTGAACACACTTTACTAATATTTAAAGATGTAGTTTTCTGCTCTGGACACTGATAATGTTTCCCCAGCATCAAACAGCTGGCAACTTACAATGTCTAGTTATTTTAATCGTTAAGTATTTATTTCCAAATTATTCATTGTGTAGTCAGTTATGGAATCATTAACTCTCATTACTGATTACTACAATCTAACAATTACTACTTAGCAGGATAAAATAGATTCAGTTTTGCAAGTAATATATATAAAGTGAGTTATAAACTGTAGTGTAAATAAATCACTAAAGGACCGTCTGTAATGTTGTGCAGTGAACTTCAGGGAAAGCGATCAGAATCATCAGCACCCAGCGGTGTCTCCATGAAGAGTGATGCATCTATGACTCGTCCTATTATGTTTAACTATGGATACTCTTCACTTCTACACAGGAGAGTTTCCTCTCTGTTACTGTTACTGCTAAAGCCGCACTCAAGTGCAAACTCAACTGGGATTCACAGAACAACAAACTAAGTATTAATAAATTAATTAAATATCCAAACACTTATTTATAGTATTTAAATCTACATTTTGGTAGATGTTTCACTTAAGTGTGTTTCTTAAAATAAAGATAAAGTACAGAAAATAATTAAAAAGTGTGTGAGGGTGTGTGGAGACAAATTTATGAAGACAGATTTACCTCAATATTAATTTACGTAAGAAACCGATTCACACACACACTCAACCAGTTTCACATGCATAAAAAGTAATTCACGTATGCAGGGACACATTGAAATACAGGAATAAAATGCATTTCACAAACGCAAAACACAATTCATAGATATACAACTGTACACAAAAAAAGCTTTGAATGTTTATAATTGACCAGTTTACCCATGAATCTATGAATGTGAAACTTTCGTACGCGAGGTGGATCACCTTGGATTTCTGTGTGTGTGACATTTCAACTCCTCCTCTCCCGTGTAGCTGTCGTACGCTTTAGCCAATCAGATGTGAGCTCACCATTCATGTCATAAGCAAATGATAGAGTGCAGGACTCACGGAGCACAGCTTTGCGGTGTTTTGTTTTGACCTTTTGCACAATGAGTTAATTAGAACGGAAATGAAGCCTTTACATAAAATGCTTAACGTGGCTTAAAGTGTCAAGACAATGTTTTTAACAAACGAAACTTATGTAACACATTATTGATAAAGCATATAATACCCATAAAAAGAGTCCATAATATGAACAAAGGGTTTTTAATTACACGTTAAGCATTTTGCTCCCATATAAAACCATCAAATCTTTAGGTTACTAACGTAACCCTGGTTCTCTGATAACATGAGTGAGGTATCTCACTATGGGAATGCCTCAGGCGTGACCGATTGCGGAAGCACCAATAACACCACGTCTGCCGCCCCAGGCAGACTCCTCGCTAAAGCCTCGGTCACAACCCGCCGTGCGTCTTTTTTGTCCATACGTGTTCTGCGGAGGTTACGTTCGTGGCGTTTTTGGGTCGGAAGTGGCAAGAGCAGAGAGCACGCACGTCGCACTCACGGTTGCGCAAGGTGTGAGTACGTGGCCCGCACGCCACGTCTAGGGGTTAGGGTTAGGGCAGGGGTCGGCAACCCAAAATGTTGAAAGAGCCATATTGGACCAAAAAAACAAAAAAAAAATATGTCTGGAGCCGCAAAAAATTTAAAGCCTTATATAAGCTTTGTAATTAAGGCAACACATGCTGTATGTATCTATATTAGCCTACTATCAAAATGACTAAGTTGGCTACAAATACATAATGAGCCTTCATGATT
>JAOUQX010059636.1:0-16284 GCA_028566295.1 Liobagrus marginatus | reverse complement strand
TGTGTGTGTGTGTGTGTGTGTGTGTGTGTGTGTGTGTGTGTGTGTGTGTGTGTGTGTGTGTGTGTGTGTGAGGGAGTAGATGTGTGTGTGTGTGAGTGAGTGTGTGTGTGTGTTGTGTGTGCAGTACGGTGACATATAGGAACGTGACACAAACACACACACAATTTGTAGCACCCTCAGGTGGACATCCAGGCCACAGTCCATGGGCATGACAGAGCCCCCCCTTTAGGCGCGAATTCCAGGCGTGCCAATGCTGCCATTGATCATCTTCGGTGGGCCATGGGGGAGGCCCGGGAGACTCTGGTAAGGCCGGGTCGAAGCCGTAGACTGCCGGAGGTACGGCAAGTTTGGTGGGCCCGGACCACGTGGGCTGTGGAGGCACCAGAAAGCCAAAGAGGGGAGTGACGGTGAGGGCAAGGCCAGAGGGGGGAGTGACGGACTCGGCTAGCTAGAGGTCGACGCTCTGTGTAACTATGCAGCCTGGGGGAGCGAGGGAGCTGGTGAGGCCAGAGGGGGGAGTGAGGCACGAACGACGTCCGTAGCCAAGGTGGTCGACCGAGCGACGTCCTCCGCCTAGTAGGCTCCGGTGAGCTGAGGGACGGAGCGTTGTCCTCGACCGGGCCTGGCAACCAGCTACGTCCAATGCGGAGCAATAGCCACAACACCCTTTGTGGCCTTTTGTGTCTCCCTTCCTACTGCTATCGGGCCTATGAATGGATTTGGGGCCGGCGCTAACCTCGGGCATGCAAGTAGGGCTGATACAGGGTCTGGGAGCTATTTCGGGGCCAAGACTTGGCTCTTAAATGGGTTCGGGGCCAGGACTGGGTACCAGCACTATCATTGGGCCAAGCCTAGGCTCTGGAAGAGGTTTCGGGCCTAAACTAGAGGTGTTATTGTCTACGGGGCCGGGACTAGGCTCTTGAGCAGGTTCGGGGCCGGGACTGGGTACCAGTATAACCACGGAGCCGACACTGGGCTCAGGATGCGGTTCGGGGCCGTAACTCAACTCTCGCGGAGGTTCAGGGCCATAACTAGGGGCTCTAACATCTACGGGCCGAAGTGTGACTCAGGAACAGGTTTGAGGACGCTACTGGGCTCGTGAGCAGCCTCGGGCCAGGACTGGATGCCCGTTTAAGTACGGGGTCGATACCGGGCACAGTAGAGAGTGCAGGGCCGATCGATGGCTCAGGAGGGACTTCGGGGCCATGACTAGAGGTTTTAATATTTATAGGGCCAAAACTAGACTCTGGAGGAGGTTTGGGGCCAGAATGAGGCTCTAGAGTGGGTTCGGGGCCGAGAATAGGGACCAATACAACTACGGGGCCGAAACTAGGCTGAGGAGTCGGTTCGGGACCGATCGACAGCTCGGGGGAACTTTGGCGGCCGTGACACCCTTCTAAAGGAGCTACAGGGCCTACACAGTTGTCAAAGCTAAGGTCAGGGCCAGTACTAGCCCTGGGAGCAGGATCAGGGCCGATGCCGGGCTCAGGAGAGAGTGTTATTGACGGCTGATTGATGGCTCAAGAGGGAGGGCTCTGCCAATGCTGACAACTGGGGCCTCTGGCGGGAGCCCCAGGAGGTGGTGTTCGGGTGCGGCAAGAGGAAGAGTGTCCGCCAGAGCAGGTGGTATGATTTCTGGCATGTTATTGGGCTCTGGAAAAAGTGGAGCGGGCCCCTGGCTGACACGATGCTCTGGTTGGTGGGTGACGACCGCCAACTGTGCACTGAAAGACCTCAAATGACAGATTAGGGTGTGGTGTGAATGTCCATACCTGTCTAACGCGGTTCTGGTTCGGTGTGGCTCGCTGAAGCCAAACCAGAGAAGCGCTCCTAGGTCCTTCTCGGGTAAGCCGGCGGAGGGTGCCAGCTCCAGGAACTCCTCGATGTAAAACTTCCAGTTCTCATTCTCTCTGGCTCAGGCACACCAGACGCTCCAGTGCTTCCTCTTCCTGACACTGGCTGTAGTAGAGTTGACTCACCGGCAGGCTGTTTTGCGGCATGCACATGCTCCGCGGAAGCGGCAGGTTCAGTGTGCCGGAGGGGGCGTGGTTTGTGAGCTTCGGTCCGCCGAGCACGAGCACAAGGCTTTCATTGCCAGTGGTGGCGGCGTCGAGGCTGGATCGTAGGAGAAGGGAGATCATCCTCTTTGTCGGGACAGGATTGGAGCACCAGGACTCCTGCCAGGACAGGATTGGAGCGCTTAATTTTGGCTTACTTCTCTCCGTCTTGTTCTTCCTCGATGCTCCAGTGCGAGGGGGCATTTGCCGTAGCGTGCTCACAGAGAAAACGGTTGGCCAGCGGGATTGTTCTTCCGCCGAATGCTGGCTGTGGAACGAAGAGGTAACCTGCTGCACCTGGATCAGTGAGTCATTCTGTGAGGGGGACAAGCCAAAGTTTCAAAGTTTATTGCTCACATGTACATTATACGTGGTACAACATACAGTGAAATGCTTTGAATACAGTGAAATGCTTTGAGCCGAACGGCATTGTCCGGATTGCCATACACGGCTTATAGCGAAGGGCGCAAAAGGCGCAGACGAAGGTCGTGAACACATATTTCTTAGAATAAAGCACGATCACAGTGGCAAAACTAGGATCACATGCTAGCTAGATACCGACTAGTTACCAACAAACTGCTCACGCCTGACTTAGGCTGGCATGGTCCTTAAATACCCACATATTGATAAAACCCCTAAGTGCACACAGGTGACTGTCTGTCTGTGTGTGTGTGTGTGTGTGTGAGGGAGTGGATGTGCTTTTGTGTGAGTGAGTCGGTGTGTTTGTTGTGTGTGCAGCACAGTGACACATAGGAATGTGACGCAAACACACACAGTTTGTAGCGCCCTCAGGCAGACGTCCAGGCCACAGTCCTTGGGCGTGACATTCATACACTTTGTTTTTAATGACAAATAAATGAATAAATAATTGAAGCTGAGCCTACTGGGCCTGAACACCTCCCTTTGCAACTGGATCCTGGATTTCCTGGCTGGAAAACCTTAGTCAGTCTGGATCGGGAACAGCACCTCCAGCACCACTATACTGAGCACTAGGCACCCTAAACGCTGTGCACTTAGTTCCCTGCTGTTCCACGAAGTTCAAATCACATCAAGTTCGCAGTAGACACGACCGTTGTCGGTGATCAGCAACATTGATAAGTCAGTATACAGAGAGGAGGTGCAACAGCTAACTTCTTGGTGTAGAGTAAAGCCAACAGCTTTGTGGCTGATCGATCCTACACAGCTCTCACAAATGCTCTTCACCCTCCTGCCATCTGAAAAAAGTTGCAGAAGCATTCGGGCCACAAGAACTAGACTGTGAAACAGTTTTTATCCACAAGCCATCAGGCTTCTCAACACTAAGAACTGCAATCCGCCAATTCCAACACACGCAACACACACAGTCAGTAATATAAATATGTTTACTACATAATATACCATTTATGCACAGCCACTTTAAATACTGATTACAATTTCAATGCTTCTGCTAATATACACTATTTACCACTTTAATGCTGTTTTTAATGCTGCTGCTGAAATACTTATTTGTACAATTCTGTGCTGCAGTACGGTTGTCACTATATTTTATGTATGTGTCCTGTGGCATATTATATTGTACTGTTTATTTTAAACTGTCTGTCTTATTTAAATTTTGTAGTACGTAGCTCTTTGTTGTTGTTTTATGCAGCTCTGTATTGCCTATGTGACTCTCTGTTGTTGTGTGTAGATCCATGGTCCTGGAGAAACATTGTTTGCACTGTGTATTGCATCAGCTATATATGTTTGAAATGACAAAGCGTCTTGATCAGACTTGACTTGAGATGGACCCAATCCGTCATCTGCTTTCTCCTTCCGGGTTGATGACCGCCACTACCCCCAGGTCTTGCATTGATCTCATGATGATGATTTACGAACCTCTCCGTTTTGTTTCTGGCATGGTGTAATACAGTAGAGTCTGCTGATGTATTATTTAAGGCTTGAGGAGTACCTTCAAATTTCCAAGACATCGCATGAGGAATTTCTGCCAAAGATGCAGTGGGAAACAGCTAGAGAATAAAAAAAGCATGATTAGAGCATAATTTCGCTTCAGAATAAGGAGAAATTCCTTCTCTTGATGATGCTTCTTATCTGTGTAGCTGTTGTGTTGAATTCTGAGAATACTTGTAGCAAAATTTCCACCGGACATGTTGTGTTTTCTGCCTATTAAATGATTTATATCTCAGTGATAACAATGAGCCGATCCCTCTGTGAACAAAACCAGAAAAACAACATCGACTCAAACAGGTTAGCGACAGAATTACTAAAAATATCGCATCAAAAACGCAATTCACTTACAAAGACTGTGAAAACAGATTAACGATGCGGCACCACTTCCTTCAATTGTAACAAACTGAACGTAAAATGTACGACGATGAGCGCCGTCATGTTACGCAAAAGCTTCAGTTTGGAGCCTGGAGGCAGAGCCGCGGTATCAAACCTCCGCCAAAACGCTCACATGCCCAATCAATGCCTCGTTCCTGTATCATTCAATTACTATCCAAAATCAAACTTATCACAAAAATGAACAATCGAACATATATCAGCATGATTACAACTAACTCAAATGACCAAAACCATCTTTCAGAAAATTTTATTGGATGTCATTAAAATTGTTTATTTTTTTTAATTCCTAGACCTTTAGAAGGAGAGGGTGTGGTTTATGACCTGTACTGCAGCCACTAGGGGGCAGTCAAAGAGCCCACAGCATCACTTTACCTGACGTATGAGGTATAGCCGTTCACTCTAAACATATCCACCCAGATTAAAGTAGTTTTCATTTTTCTTGCTTTTTCTTTAGCGTCCTACATATATATTAAGAAACATATGAGCAAATTAAAGAAGCTTATTTTAAAACTCTAGCTTGTAGTTTAGAATAGTTAGAATAGCACTGTGTATTGCATTAGCTATATATGTTTGAAATGACAAAGCGTCTTGATCAGACTTAACTTGAGATGGACCCAATCCAGTCATCTGCTTTCTCCTTCCGGGTTGATGACCGCCACTACCCCCAGGTCTTGCATTGATCTCATGATGATGATTTACGAACCTAGGTATAGGCGTTCACTCTAAACATAACCACCCAGATTAAAGTAAAGTTTTCATTTTTCTGGCTTTTTCTTTAGCGTCCTACATATATATATTAAGAAACATATGAGCAAATTAAAGGAGCTTATCTTAAAGCTCTAAATTGTAGTTTAGAATAGTTACCTCTGTGTGTGATTCAGACACCTAAACAACATATTTTTGTTTTTAAACAGTAAACATCTCTTGATCTCATCGAACTCTGATTCAGGGCGAAAAGCATCCGAGGTTATTAAGGTCAACAGTAATAACCTGGGAGTCCCTCAAGGAGAGATCACCTAATGCGAGCAACTCGACAACATTTGATCGATTACTTCAAACTCAAAGATTAAATCGGGATCTGGTTTGCCAGCAGGGGGTCATTATTAAAGCACGTCGGCAGAAAATCAACAACTCGGCACTGGATGTCGGAATAGGAAGTGCCAGTCGGGGGTTTGTGCAGTAAATAGTGGTGGCTTTCAGCAATAATCATAAAAGACATTTTCCTCACAGATTACAGAGAGAAAGCAGGAAGAATCGCATTTGCTTCTGTACGCTAAGCGCCGAGTTGTTTCCAGGGACTCAAGCTCTTTATTTACTGACGGTTATTACTGCATATTGTTTGTGTTCTCTATTACATTTTATACAGCATTAAAGAAACATATGGATAATATTCGAGAGCCTGAAACAGCACATACCAGCAGAACGCACAGAAACATTAGCATAGATGAACGTGAATCATTTCTTCTGGAGAGTTTTGTCAACAACTCCTTGGCACATGGTTCGCTGGTCTTAATAGAGCCTTAATATGGAACCCGGGCAGGCAGTAGAAGTGTCTATGTCAGAGTGTGGAAAGGCAAATGGAAAAAATATGGAGCTGTTAAAAGGAGTAAAAAAGTTATGGAGTCGAATTTAGGTCGCAACCTAAAAAATGGCATCAGTTGTTTCTGTACGTTGGTTGTGAATAAATTGAAGGTTGAAAAATAATTCTTAAGTCAAGGAGAGAATGTGAAGGAGCACTGCCAAGCTGCCAAGGGTGGGCCCCTAGGTCCTTAACCCTTAACTGCTAGTGCGTCTGACAAATCAAGATTAAGTTCAAGCTTAAGAAGCTTTGTTATGTTTACTGTGTTGTTAATTCACATTTATTACTAAAATGCACCATCTAGTGGTTGGTTTAATTTAGTGCTTTAACAACCGTAGAAGAAGAAGCTAGACCAGAAGCAGATATGGTTCTCCAAGAAGGCAGTGTTTGTTCCTGACGTTTCTTTTGGTGTTTGTTTAAGCATTGTGTTTTCACAAAAAAAATAAAAGAATAAGACCAGTGAATTACGCAAAGTTTGTGTAGTTTCTGGGAAAGCTGTTTAGCTGTTTGGATAGCTAGTCCAGCTCCTAGCAAGGCCATTTACAGTGAAAAGACAGCATTACGGCAAGCAACAAGCTACAGAAACCAACACAAGGAACTCGTGCCTTCTCCAAAGAGCTAAGTAAAGTGCACACAGGCACCAGAAGCCCACGCATCAGCTTAACTCTTCCAAACAAGTGTAAAATGTCTGAAAGCAAGTCCCTGAAGAGTGACTCTTGTCAGTTCAGTCCATTCCCACAAACCAGCATCAAAAGCAGGTTCTGCAGCTAACATTAAGCTGCTCAAGCAAGAGCTGCATACGCAAGGAAAGAAATAGAAATCAAAGTTGAACAAGCATGCCTGCAAGCCACTCTTGATGCACTCAGAGCGGAGCAAGAAAAGGAGGTTGCAATAGCAGAAGCAAACTCTTTTGAAGCAGGACTACTCGAATTGGGCTATGAAACACGCAGTGCAGCTTACAGGTCATCCCTTGCAGACAGCCAAAAGGAACGCGCTACTCAGTATATTTCAGATCAGGCAGCTCTCACTGCAGCAGATCCGACCGTACCAGTAAAGACTGAACACACTGGTCCTGAAACTCCTTTTCAACGAGTCATTGCGAAACAAGAACAACAACACAAACCAAACTATGAAGCTTCAGTTAATGAATTCTGTGAACCTCTGTCCACCAGCTTCAAAGCATGTACCCCTCTTGTCCAAACGTCATCCAAAGTAAATTATGCTTGCAATGACCACGTTCCAACCCAGCCAACCTAAGACCTGGCCAAATACCTAGCCCACAGTCAGCTCGTTACTACAGGCCTTACCAGTTTCGATGACCAACCTATGAACTACTGGACATGGAAATCATCTTTCAAGACTGCAATAACAGGGTTAGATCTATCAGCGGGAGAGGAACTCGATTTGCTAGTACGATACCTTGGTAAAAACTCAGCTAGACAAGTCAAACAGTTGAAAGCTGTCAACATCAGGTGTCCCGAAGCTGGTCTGTCTATGGCTTGGGAGAGACTAGAAGAAGTGTATGGCTCTCCAGAGGCTGTAGAGCAAGCCCTCTTTCACAAGGTTGAAAACTTCCCCAAAATAACAATAAGAGATTCCTTCAAACTCCGTGACTTAGCTGATTTAATGTTAGAGCTAGAGGCCAAGTTAGACGGTTATTTACCTGGCCTGTCTTATTTGGACACATCACGGGGAATCCAACCAATAGTTAGCAAGTTACCTTACAACATCCAAGACAAGTGGATGACTGTTGGCTCAAAGTACAAGCGGGATCATGGGGTCAACTTTCCTCCCTTCACCGTGTTCGCCAACTTCATATGCACTGAAGCCAGAACGTGAACCGACCCGAGCTTTAACCTTCACAACTTTAACCAACCAACAGCAGCAGAAAGAAAATATGCTACCGAAAGATTTTCTAAAACACCCATAATTGTCCACAAAACTCAAGTACAAGAAAAAACAGAAACAGAAAAGGCTATAAATGTAGTAGATCCAAGCAAACAGTGCCCAATTCACAGCAAGCCCCACCCTCTAAAATGATGCAGAGGGTTCAGAGAGAAAGTACTGGAAGAGCGTAAACAGATCCTCAGGAAATACAACGTCTGCTTTCACTGCTGCTCGTCTACTGAGCATTTAGCAAGGAACTGCACAACAGAAATCACATGCGCAGAGTGTGACAGCAATAATCACATTTCTGCTCTCCATCCATTTCCAGCATCATGGGAGTCTAAATCACCCCCTCCCCCACAGCACCGCGGGGACAGTGACAAAGCAGACCCACAAGAAGTCACATCTAGGTGCACTGAGGTGTGTGGAGAAGGACTGAGTGCAAGGGAATGTTCTAAAATAACACTTGTGCATGTGTCCCCGCAGGCCATAAAGAACGGACAAAGAAAATGTATGCAATATTGGATGAACAGAGCAACCGTTCGCTTTCACATTCCCAGTCTTTTGACATGTTTAAGATCCAGGGAGGAAGTCACTCTTACACATTAAAACCGGAAGAATAGCTTGTGACTTCATGGTGGAATCAGTAAATGGAAAGTCGAGGTTTCCTCTGCCAACACTCCTAGAATGTAATGAAATTCCTAACAACCGCTCAGAAATACCTACTCCGGAAGTTGCTCATCACCACACTCATCTAAAGCGGATCGCTGACATGATCCCATCATTAGACCCCCACACTGACATACTACTTCTGCTGGGCAGGGATGTATTGCGGGTTCACAAAGTCAGATAACAAATAAACGGACCAGGCGACATCACATTCGCTCAAAGACTTGACTTGGGATGGGTTGTGGTAGGTGATGTCTGTCTTCACGGAGCACACAGACCCCGACAAGTGAACAGTTACAAGACTTTCATATTAGAAAGTGGTCGTGCAAGCCATCTTCAACCATGTAACAGTCAGATAACTGTCAAAGAGACATTCACAAGAATTCCTGAATACTGTCACAGCCCTACAAGCCCTCATGTGTCAGGAAGTAATGTGGACAGCATTGGTGAGCAAGCTTTTACAAGCACAGCAGACGACCACAAACTTGCTCCATCAGTTGAGGACATTCAGTTTCTCCAAATAATGGACTCTGAGTTCTATCAAGACAGTGACAACAGCTGGGTGGGTCCTCTGCCTTTCCGGTCGCCACGGCAATGGCTGCCTAACAACAGATAACTGGCTTATGACCGTCTCACTTCACTCAAACGCACTTTGGAAAAAAGGCCATAAATGAAAGCGCACTCTCTGGAGTTTTTGAGGAACATGCTCATTAGAGGACACACAGAAGTTGTGCCAGCCCTTTGTCGGAATCAGGAGTGCTGGTACCTTCCCCTGTTTGGAGTCTATCATCCAAAAAAATCTGCCAAAATTAGAGTTGTGTTCGACTTATGCGCCTCATTCGAAGGAGTGTCTCTTAACGATGTGCTACTCACAGGCCCCAACCTCAACAACAGTCTTGTAGGTGTACTTATGAGTTTGAGGAAAGAGCAAGTTGCCATAACCGCTGACATTGAAGACATGTTCCACTGTTTTGTTGTCAAAGAAGGCCACAGAGACTTTCTCCGCTTCTTATGGTACAAAGATAATGACGTCTTCTGCAGTCATTGAGTATCATATGTGTGTGTAAATATTTGAGAACAGTCCTTCCCCCTCTGTCGCCATGTATGGCATAAAGAAAGCAGCAGCTACTGTTGAGGAAGACTTTGGAAGTGATGTGCGCAAGTTTATTGAGCGAAATTTCAACGTTGATGATGCTCTCAACTCATTTCTTACTGAACAAGAAGCTGTGAAAGTTCTCAAACGAACACAGCAGGCTCTCGCTTCCTCGAACCTCAGACTACACAAAGTCACCTCCAATCATCCTGCTGTCATGGAGGCCTTTCCGCCAGAGGACAGAGCAAAAGACATTGAAAACTTGGACTTGTGTGGTCAAGATTTGACAGTTCAAGGCAGTCTAGGGCTGTTGTGGAATGTTGGCATGGACACTTTTACATTCAAAGTCGATGAAAATCAAAAGCGCCTTCACACGTAGAGGCGTCCTCTCTACCATCAATAGTCTCTACGACCCCCTTGGGTTCCTAGCTCCAGTCACAATTCAGGGCAGATCAATACTGAGAGAACTTACCAGCTTATCAGATGATTGGGATGCACCTCTCCCAGATGATATGAAAGCAGAGTGGTGCAAATGGAAAGACTCTCTTCAAGATTTGTAAAGTCTCCAGATACCACGTCCATATACCGCTCTTTGGAAAAGAGTTCAAAGTCTCACTGACATGTTCTGGTCCAAATGGAAACGGGAGTATCTTCATACACTGCAGTTATGCCACAAATGGCAAGATAAGAAACAAAGTCTCAGAGAAGGGGACATTGTTCTGCTCAAGGACACCCAGGTCAAAAGGAACGAGTGGCCCATGTCTATCATCAGCAAAACTTTTCCAGGGAAGGACGGACTAGTCAGGAAAGTTGAAGTGACTACTTCTCAGTCAGGCAGTAAAAGGACGTTCTCTCGCCCAATAACAGAAGTAGTTTTGCTCTTGTCCCCTGAGAAGTCTAGTGTGTGACTCTTTAAATGCGAGATATTTATAATCCCAGGCGGGGAGTGTTATGTTTACTGCGTTGTTAGTTCACATTTATTACTAAAATGCACTATCTAGTGGTTGGTTTAATTTAGTCCTTTAACAACCGTAAAAGAAGAAGCTAGACCGGAAGTAGATATGGTTCTCCAAAAAAGGCAGCGTTTGTTCTTGGGACAGTGTGAGCTGTATTTTGCAGCACAATCGGCAGCCCCCCCGTCGGACTCTGACAAGTGCCTCATGGTGATGACGCTCCCCACTGGCAAAGCACGTGAATGGGCCCACGCCATCTGGGAGACAGACCCCGGGGTCCAGACCAATTACGCCTACTTTAAACAGCTGATGATGGTTGTGTTCCACCACCGGGAACGGGTGCCCACCCGGCTGCTGAATCTAGGGCAAGGCAGACGCACAGTGGCGGACTTCGTGACCGAGTTCCGGACGCTAGGGGCCGAAAGTGGATTTAACGACGTCGCCCTAAAAGAGGTGTTTCGAGAGGCCCTCAACCCGCGCATCCGGAGGGAGCTGCTGGTTAGAGGAGAAAACCTGACTTTTTCCCAGTTCGTAACCGCGGCCATCAAGGAAGACAACCACCTCCCGTCAGAGGCTCAGGCCCGAGCCTCACCGCTCACGAGTACTGAGGAGCCGATGCAGGTGGGCCGGACCCGTCTGAAGGCCGAAGAACAGGCACGGTGCCAGCAGCAGGGTCGCTGCTACTACTGTGGTGGAACGGACCACCTGGTTTACAACTGCCCGGACCAACCGGACGCCCAGGCCCCCTCCAAGGTGAGCTCACACGTTAGCGGGTAGAACACAGGTGGTGGTCCCTATTACCCTGGCGCTCTCTGATGGCACCCGTTCTTTTCCAGCACTAGTGGACTCCGGGTCGGCCGCCAACGTCATTGACCACGGCCTCGTAAGGCGGCTGAAGATACCCACCAGCACCTGTGGCTCACCAGCCTTGGACAACTCCCCCATCGGTGCAGGTCTCATCACGGACCCCGTGCGGTGCACGGTAGGAGCCTGCCACATAGAGGAGCTCCCCTTCCATGTTATCACCTCCCCCAGCAACCCTATCATCTTTGGATATCCCTGGCTATGTCTGCACAACCCCGAGATATGCTGGAGACGGAGGGAGATCACATGCTGGGCACCCAGCTGTCATATTAAATGCCTTCACCTACCAGCCCAGCTACCCATTCGCGCGACGGGCCAGGAGGCGTTCTCGCTGCCTGACAATGTCCCGGTAGCATATGCGGACCTCGCGGAGGTATTTAGCAAAGAGAGGGCCGCCGAACTCCCGCCTCACCAGCCCTGGGACTGCGTCATCGAGCTGCTCGCGAACGCGGCGCCCCCCAGGGGTCGGGTATACCCGTTGTCTGCCCCCGAGACGCAGGCTATGGAGGAGTACGTGCAGGACGCATTGGCCACGGGCTTCATTAGGCCATCCTCCTCGCCGCCGGCCTCCGGATTCTTTTTTGTGAGTAAGAAAGATGGGGGGTTGCGGCCCTGCATAGACTATCGAGCCCTTAATGCCATTACGGTTAAGAATCGTTACCCGCTGCCACTCATACCCCCGGCATTAGAGCAGCTATGGGAGGCTCGAATCTTCACGAAGCTGGACCTCCGGTCCGCGTATAACCTCATTCAGATACAGGAGGGGGGCGAATGGAAGACCGCCTTCATCACCACGCAGGGGCACTATGAGTATTTCGTGATGCCGAATGGTCTAGCCAATGCCCCGTCCATGTTCCAAGCCTTCGTTAAGGAAATCTTCCGTGACTTGTTGCAGAAATATGTCATATCTTATATTGACGACATCTTGATATACTCCCGGTCCGAGCAAGAACACGTGAGCCATGTGCGGACGGTGCTGACCCGCCTCCGGGAGAACCAGTTGTATGTGAAACCCTCTCTACCAAGTTCTTTGGATACCTCATCGACCACACAGGGGTTAGTATGGACAGAGAGAAGGTGGAGGCCGTCCTGGACTGGCCAGCCCCGAAGACCATTAAGCAGCTGCAGCAGTTCTTGGGTTTCGCCAAGTTTTATCGGAGGTTTATCCGGCCTTCAGCACCTGGGCAGCCCCCTCACCTCCCTGCTAAAGGGTAAACCTCGGAAATTGACCTGGTCGGAAGCCGCTCAGGACGCCTTTGACCGCCTCAAGCGGCTGTTCACCTCGGCCCCCGTGTTACGACACCCGGACCCTCAGCTCCCCTTTGTTGTGGAGGTGGATGCCTCGGATAGGGGCCTCTCACAGCGCCATGGGGTGCCACCACGCCTGCATCCGTGCGCCTTTTTCTCTCGGAAACTCTCCCCTGCAGAGGCCAACTATGACATAGGGGACAAGGAACTGTTATCTGTCAAGGCAGCCCTTGAGGAGTGGCGGCATTGGCTGGAGGGGGCGCAACACCCATTCCAGGTCCTGACGGATCACAAGAACCTGGAGTACGTGCAGGGGCAAAACGTAGGAACACCCACCAAGCCAGGTGGGCGATATTCTTCACGAGGTTCAATTTTACTGTAACATACCGCCCTGGGACGAAGAACCACAAGGCGGATGCACTATCTCGCCGGCACGATCTGCCCGACACCCATGATGAACCTGTCCCGATTTTGGATCTGGCAAAGATAGTTGGCCCCATCCACTGGGACCTGATGGAGGAAGTGAAGGCTGCCCACCAGATGAGCCCACCCCCCTCCCAATGCCCAGGAGACAAAATGTATGTACCATCCAGCCACCAGACCCGGGTGATCGAGTGGGTGCACACGTCCCGGGGTTCAGGGCACCCTGGGATCAAGCGTACCAAAGCGTTGCTGAGGAGGGCATTCTGGTGGCCCTCCCTGGCCCGGGATGGCGAGGTCTTCATGAGGGCCTGCAGTATTTGTGCGCAGGCTCGGACACCGCGCCAGGCCCCGGCAGGTCTCTTGGAACCTCCCCCCAATCCCGCACCGGCCCTGGTCGCATATAGCATTGGACTTCGTGACTGATTTACCTAGTTCAAAGGGGTTTACAACGGTGATGGTGGTGGTGGACAGGTTTTCCAAAACGTGCCACTTCATCCCCCTAAAGGGCCCGCCCACGGCCATGGAGACCGCCCAAGGACTGTTCCGAGTTTGTCTTTCAGATCTATGGCCTGCCTGAGGACATTGTGACAGACCGGGGACCTCAGTTCACCTCGCGGGTTTGGAGAGCTTTCTCCGTGGAGGTGGACGGGAGCCCTTGTACTTAGTCAAGGAGATTCTGGATTCCCGGTGACAGGGGGGGCGGCTTCAATACCTGGTAGACTGGGAGGGCTACGGACCTGAGGAAAGAGCTTGGGTGCCCAGCCAGGACATCTTGGACCACTCCCTGATTATGGGTTTTCCATGCGGCCCATCCGACCCGTCCCGCCCCCAGGCCCCGGGGCCGTCCCAGGAAAAGAACCCCAGGAGGTGTTCCTAGGAGGGGGGGTACTGTAACATCGCGGGACGTTTCACCGGAGTACTAGGCACTTCCGGTTCGCGATGACGTCACTTCCGGTCCAAGACGGCGCCGTGATGTTCTACTTCCGGGTTGGGGTGTATATAAATGGCTCCCTCACACAGGGAAAACGCAAAGTATTGTTTCCCCATGTACTAAGCCGTGTTCCCTGTGCTTTGGATTACTAACACTTTGTGGATTACAAAGACTTTGCCTTGGATTACTAAAACTTTGCTGTGTATTATTAAGACTTTGTGGATTACAAAGATTTTGCCTTGGATTACTAAGATTTTGCTGTGGATTATTAAGACTTTGTGGATAACAAGGACTTTGCCTTGGATTACTAAAACCTTGCCTTGGATTATTAAGATCTTATGTGGACTACTAAGACTTTGCTTTGAATCTATGACTGTAGTGGGATTACCAGGACTGCGTTGTATCGTTGCACTTGGGTCCTCCACCAAACCCCAACGCCGCCCCCACCTACAGGTGTGGTGTTACACTAGCTCTATTGTCATTACACCATATATAGCTCTTGCAGTACACAGTGTAACAAAACAACAGAGAGTCAACTGAGAACATAACAAAAGAAAACAGAACAACACAGAGCAATGTACAACACAGAGTGCAACAAGTGCAGACAGATAAAAAGCAGTATAAAATATTATTAAAATGACTATGAGTGAGATATTTGTGGTTGTAAACAGTGATGTAAACATATATTAATATTTGTATTTATGATTTCGAGTGTGGTTAAATTTGGCGGATAAAAACGTTTGGACAGTTTGGTTGGAGTGGACTGCCTATGTTCCAGAAAGCAGGAGGGTGAAGAAGAATGTGTTTGAGTGGTGTATGGGGTCAGCCACAATTCTGGTGGCTTTGTGGATGCAGTGTGTGGTGTAAATGTTCGTGACAGAGGGGAGAGAAACCACGATCTTTTCAGTTGTCTTCTATATCCACTGAAGGGTCTTGCGATCCGATACGGTGCAGTTCCCACACCAGACAGTGATGCAGCTGCTAAGGATGCTCTCAAAGATCCCTCTGTAGAACATGGTCAGGATGGGGGGAGGGAGATGCGCTTTCCTCAGCCTCCGTAGGAAGTTGAGGCGCTGCTGGGCTTTCTTACGAAGCAGATGTTGCTCCAGGTGAACGCCGAGGAACTTTGTGCTCTTGAGGATCTCCATGGAGGATCCGTCAATGTCCAGGAGAGAGTGGTCGCTATGTGCTTTTGTGAACTCAACAACCACCTCTTTGGTTTTGTCTACGTTCAGAGACAGGTTGTTGGCGCCACACCAGGAAGTTAGCTGTTTCACCTCCTCTCTGTATGCTGACTTGCTGATGAGACCCACCACGTTCATGTCATCTGCGAACTTGATGATGTAATTCGAGCTGTGCATCGCTGCACAGTCTTGAGTCAGCAGTGTGAACAGCAGGGCCTGAGCACGCAGCCTTGTGGGAGCCAGTACTCTTTGTGGTGATGCTGGAGGTGCTGTTCCCGAGCCAGACTGATTGAGTTCTCCCAGTCAGGAAATTCAGAAACCAGTTACAGAGGGAGGTGTTCAGGTCCAGCAGGTTCAGCCTCTCGATCAGGTGCTGAGGGATGATTGTGATGAATGCTGAGCTGAAGTCTATGAACAGCATTTGAACATATGAGTCTTTATTGTGTAGGTGGGTGAGGGCCAGATGAATGGTCGTGGCGATGGCAAAGTAAATGTACAACAATTGTACGACAATGCAAATGAAAGACAAAGGCATATGCAATGTAACTATAACCTTCTACCCTCAGGACCCTAACCCAAGAGAATATATAGAGCTTCGGAGCTCTGAACCTGTCTCATAATACTCACCTGCCACCGTATTTAGTTTTACAATTTTTTCTTTTCAATTTATTGTTCATTTATATATAAGACGTTTAAGACGCGTATAAGACGACCCCCCTATTTTTCGGGTGAAAAATTGGGTTTTGTGCTATACTTGCTCAATAAGACCACCCCCCTTCCGAGACAACACCATTTAAAAAAAATTCAGAAACAAAAACAAAAACACATCAGATTTGATTTAAACATGGTCATTTTAATGAAAACGGTTGACTTACTGGTAATTAAAATCCTTAAAAATCCTCTTCTTTGGCTTCGTTACACTGCAGCGCTCTTAATCTCTCTCTACACATTCACCTTGCATACACGGACGTTTAAACTAATAAATCGTGGTATGTTTACCTCCATGCTAAGAAAAATAAAGAAGCTCAGTGACAAGACAATATTCTGATCATGCAGCAACAGATTGAATGGCCG
>JAOUQX010058356.1:0-16327 GCA_028566295.1 Liobagrus marginatus | reverse complement strand
TGTGTGTGTGTGTGTGTGTGCGCGCGTGTGTGCTGTGCAATCTGAGAGATTAGAGAATACTGATATATACATATATATATATATGTATTATCCTATAGATTTATATATCCTATATATATTTATATATAATTTTATGTAAATAAATATATCATAATATATATAATGATATAAATATCATTACATATATATATATATGTATCTATAAACAGACCGAGTTTGCCCGAAACAACTAAAATCATTTGTAGCCGTGAGAGCAACTATTGTGCAGTAGAACTCTTTAAGGTAATTTTGCACTTACTTTTATTTCTATCTCCTTTCTGTTCGACATTTTAAGACTTTATACAGTTTTGTAGTGTTGCACAAGTTGACATCCGAGTTTCCAGCGCAGGGTGTGTGTGGGGTTGTCTCACCGAGGTTCCACATTAGTCTCCGTCATAACGGTATTCATATCTAGGCATGCAACTTAGATTTAAAATGAAACAAACGGACCTTTACCTGTAACTGAGTACAGCTTTGCCATCATCACATTTCCATCACTTCATCCTGACAGTTCTTGGGGAAAATATAAAGCTGTGTAGACTTTTGTTTTTGCATTGGAGAACATCGACGCGCGTGCACCGCGTTCTAGCGGGTTTTTACCGCTTTACTGACCATCACTGAGTGTGAAGCGCGTGCGTCGCGCACTACTCTCTGCTTATATTTTGGAAATGATTCGACCATGGGAATAAAAACGGTTCATGATCTATGCCCGTACCAGCCCCATTTTCATCAACACACACACGCACACAGCCACGCACACACACACACACACACACACACACACAAAACAGCACACAAACAGACGTTGCATAGCAGGTATAGCGGGATATCAACCTACATACTCTTAGACGGTCTCGCTCCTCGCTTGGTGTGTGTCCGTGATGCCTGTGTTCATTCGGTTCACTCCGAGGCGCAGTTGCACGTCTGAGGACATGTTGCTCGCGTGGATGGACTGTGGAAAGCCTGAGCGCTTCTATTCTATTGCTGGTGAACGCACAGACAGGCGAAGTAAGGGAGCGCATGTGGGGAGGGGCAACCAACACGCACACATATGCGCTCGGACAGAGAGAGAGAGAGAGAGAGAGAGAGAGAGAATGCCCAATACATAACCCAATAGATCAACTTCTTGGTAGACTGATTGAATGTATGAAAAAGTTTTCTTATTTTAAATGGTGGCACGTGGTATAAAAAATATTACATGAACCCATATCTGTTTGTCAATATGCGTAAAAACCTAAATGAGATCATTGGATCTGGATACCCAGACCTGTTCCAGGATGACATTATCTCTCAAAGTGATGGTTAGGTGTCAATCCCTCAGATGTTATGACCACCAACCACTGGCTTAAACGTTTGATGCATACGGCAAACAAAAGTGGAAGCACTTTCTGGATTTGAAAATCACTCTGATTGGTTGCCTTTTACTGCATTTCTGGGAGACCGATGAGTTACGGTACATTTTTCAACCATTAGCAGATACATGCTCAATTTTCAAATGTTAAGTTTACGGTATACAGTAGTAGGTTTTACGGTATAGTAAAGTCATTTGCATGGTCTGTTTTTCTTAAAACCTTCGACTTCATAAATGGATTTTTCTACCCTGGACATGATGCTGACCAAAATGAACCGTAATTGGTTGCTTTATGTGTCAGTCAGACGCCCTCCTGGCCAAACATTTTTTTTATAAAGGCTCGACCTTCTGCAGTCAGTCTGAAGCTCCGGCTTAAACAAATATGTTACCATGATGTGGATTGTTTGTAAGACAAAAATGTCACTACTGTTTGACATTTTAATTGTAATCCTCTTCATTGCGTGACATCTGGTATTAATGCTACACTTTTCCTTATAGTCACCAGTTTGCACTCAATATTTTGCAAGAAGTTTTCCCCACAAAACACAGTTTTTGTTCTGTCAATTTATATTCACTATCCTGTGTTTGTATTGTCCTGTTTCAATTGATTGCATTTTGTTGCCCTCATGTTGTCTCATTCGGTCATTTCTCCGCACTGTGCTATTGTGTTGTCTTGTGTTGTGGTTTAGTCCAGGTGAAATGACCTTTTGTACAATTGTATGTGAGCTTTATAGAGGAATGATGATAAAAGCACCCTTGATGTGACTTAAAAAACACTGTTCACACCAGGCCTTAACTTGCAGCATCAGTAAAAGAAAGCCACCAAGCACAGGCGTGAACACCCAATAGAACATACTGAATCTACCAAGATTCAAGATGTTTATCTGTCACATTCACGGTTATATGTTGGATGCAACCTGCAGTGAAATGAAATCTTGGTTTATCCCGCCTTAGATGTGCGTTTCAATGAACTCAACTTGAGAACTAAGTTTTTAATATAAAGAAATCCATCCATCCATCCATTGTGCAGCGCTTATCCTGTTCAGGGTCGTGGGGGTGCAGGATTCTATTCCAGTTAACTTAGGGTGTGAGGCGGGGTACATCCTGTACAATCGCCAGTTGATCGCAGGGCTAACACTTAGAGACAGACAACCATTCACACACACATTCACTCTTCTGGACAATTTAGAGTAGCACATTCACCTATGCTTAATCGCATGTGTTTGGAGGCGGGAGGAAACCGGAGTACTCAGGGAAAACCTGTGCAAGCATGGGGAGAACATGCAAACTTCAAAATAAAGAAATGAATAATAAAAAAGAACAAGAGGTACTGGAATTTGATTTGCAAAAAAGTTGACTTGTTATATGTCGCAGTATGATGCGCAGTTATGTTATATGTAATAACAGTACTTATTACACGGTTCTGAAGAATACTTGATTCTGATTTGATCAATCGCCCCATCAAGCGGTATAATATTCCCAGATAACAACCAGCAAAATGAATAACACACTGCTCAACCGGGTACTAAGAGTTCTCTTGACCGGTACTACTTAATGCTTAACATTCCGCTCCATTTTCTCAGAGGAAGCTTTGCGTAAGAGCAATAAAAATATTTCATCTCGTCAATATTTCGTGTCTAATTTACTTGAGAAAAGTAGCCATGTAATAAACAGGATAAGGTACATGCAATGCGCTGATCGCTCTGTCTGGGTTTATTCTGCGATAACAACCAGCTGGATGTACATTATCCCTTACATATTGTGCAAACATTACAGAATGGAAAGAGGTATGTTCTATATAAGTTAAGATGAAAATGCAAAGTTATAGAATCCTAAGAGTTTTGGAGGATGGACAATTTACCATTTTCCGAGGTGATACAGGATGCATGTGATAAGAAATAATTTGCGACAAAAACATCTTCATGTGTCCCAGACAGCATGACAGGACTGCTTAATTAACTGTGTCATTGGCCTAGCCAGAAAAATATACAATTACAAAGCTGTCTGGAAATCAGACTACTAACCTAATGGATAAAAGTAATGTTATAACACCAGCGATAAAATCAGCTGTTTTTGTGGCCTCTATCATTGCCTACTCCTCTGTTTAATTATAACTTTTTCCAGCAGCCCACTCAATCAAAACATTTGAAACAGCCTGTAATAAGACCATTTCTGTCTGAAATCGAATGCAACTGAAGGCTGACTTAACGAATGTACCGGACACCCAACCTCAATTGGAAATGATGTATGAAATGAAGCACTGGAAATGAAAGTGTTTACTGGAGAGGCATTTAAATGGGAAAACTACTTAAGACCAGGTGTAAACAGGGTCTTAAAGGAATTGAGCTGAGAACAGTTTCAGGACTACAGATCGTGCACACCTACTGAACACCCAGATGAGATTCGCAGGCTCCGAATCAATAGTAGAGTAGTACAGTTAGTTGATCAACATCAGCAGTAAAACAACCGGCTTAAGTCTTTTGGTTTAATGTGTTTGTGAAGCTGTTCCTCATTCTGATATATCTGTCTCTGCTTTTAAACTATTTATTCCCCCGGGGAGAGGTATACACTCTGGCTTCATCAACTGAAGAAACCCCACACCACCATTGGGGTGTTCTACTGAAAAATGTTCAGGGTTCCTCTGACAATTGCACAGCCCACAGATAACTCTATAGGTTAAATAATTATCAGTTATTTAGTTATCATATCCTTATTTGGGGCATCTAACTAACATTTCTCCAGGAAACAAACCTAAATATGTTGTTCCATAGATTGTGTGAACTCGCAATTCTTTTGAACGTCTGAAGCACCCAATTGTCTGTAATGCTTACATTATAATATTTCTTCACTAGAACTAAGACTCAAGCCATGTTCCAGCATAATGCCCTTGTGCACAAAGCCGCTGAGCTGCATGAAGACATGCTGTATTCTGGTTGGAGTGGAAGAACTCGAGTGTCCCACACAGAGCCCTGACTCTGACTCAACCCCACTGAACCCCTTTGGGATGAACTGCACCCTGGAACCTTCTCCTTCAACATCAGTGTCTGATCTCACTAATACTGTTGTAGCTAAATGAACACAAATCCTAGTGCAAAGCTTTTCTAGAACTGTGGAGGTTATTATAGGAGGAAGAATGAGACTACATTTGGAATTGGATGTTTAGAAACTGCATATAGATGTGACTGTCATACGTCCCCAAACTGTCCATATAATGTGGATCAGATAAAATAAAATGATTTTTTTAATTTTACTGGGACGTTTATCTGTGATTGGTCATGAGGAAGTTATTTGTTGTTGATTGAACTGAGGATTAGCATTGCTAATGTTCTTCCCTTTTTTAGAGTGCACACTGAGACCCACCCCCAGAGGGAGACAACAATCGCTAATGTGGTAAGAATAACATGACCGAGGAAGGGATTATTGAAAGAAAATTATTATTCGAAATAATTTACAGAGGATTAGCATCATAAACCACAAGTATTTTGTGGGTATAGTTCAGATAAACGTTCATATAATATTACATAATGACTGATAAAATCACACGATTTTGAAGAAATATTAGATATTGTGATATAGCCAACTGTTATGTTTTCTTACTTCAAGTGTGTATGATTATTCCATTATTTTGAAAGAGGTGAATGTAATAAAGGAAATAATCTGGTACAAACGAAAAGTTGCACAACAACAAAAAACAAATTCTGTCAAGGTTATCTGTTTCGTAGAAGCCAATGGTCTGGTATAAATAGAACAGCAGAATAAATCGCATGTACGAAAAATGTTTTTTCCAGATCGGTTCCTTCATGTCTATAAAAAATATTCAGTGCACATATACGCTCCATCGCTCCCTCTCTCTCTCTTTCATTTAATGCCAGAAGCAAATCATAGCCAGTGCAGGTGGGCAGCAATCAAGAGACAAACTGTGCCTTCAGTAAAGTAAATAGCATATGTCTGGTGTAGCACTTTTCAGAGAGCATGAAATTCAATTGAAATAATTTGGAGTCCATTAGAGGTTTCTGAGAACATTATCAGTCAACTGAAATCCAATGTAGGATAGTTAGCTGTGAGCATTGCTGGTTTATGCTGGTGCTTTGTTCACTAATCTGTATAAACACGGATCATCCATAACCCATAAACCACCTGCCTAATATTATGTAGTTCTCCTTTGTGGCACAAAACAGCTCAGATCCACTCAGGCATGGACGTCACAAGTGCTCTGGCGGAGATCTAGCTAGCAGATCCATATACAGAAGTCTTGTCAATTCTGAGGTGGTTCCTTCAGGGACTTGTTTGTGCACCACATCCCACAGATGCTCAATTGGATGATTTTGGAAATCAACACCGTAAACGTTATATCATGTTTTAATTTGACAGGACGTCATATCCTGCTGAAAGACGCCACTACCATAGGCCTACTACAGTGTTTAGTTAGGTGGTACATGCCAATGTGACAATCACATAAATACCAGCACCCAGAGATCCCCAGCAGAACATTACCCGCAGATTCACGAGCTTGTCTTCCCATAGTGGTTGTTGATTCCATCTTATCCCCAGGTTGGTGACCCACACACACTGCCATCTAAATGTAAAATAATGTTTCACTAAGCATAAATCATTTACAAATTTCTGCTAAACAAAACGACTCTTAATGTAGGATCAGAACATATGGGATAGTCTTCCATGTTGATGTACTTCAATGAGTCATGGGGAACCAATGACCCTGAATTCAACAGGTATCTTTTTTTGTACAACCTTTGGAAGGAACTAACCACAGCCACTCAAACACTCAACAAGACCTGTTGTTTTGGAGCTTCTTTAACCCTGTTGTCTAGACATCACACGTTGGACCTTGTCAAATCATTCACATTCTTGCATTAGCCAATTTTTTTTTCTGCTTCCACCACATCAGCCTCAAGAAGTGACTGTTCACTTGCTGTGTAATATCTATCACCATCTGACAGCTGCCAGTGTAACAAGCTAATCAATGTCATTCACTTCACTTGTCAGTGGCCTTAAATTATGGCTGAGCTTTTCCTACACATTGTAGCGTAGTTCTTTCTCCTTATACACTTGCGCCAGTAAATCAGCTGATGAACAGCACATCCTGAGACAAAGTGAGTGTTGCAGAGCAGGGACAACACAAAAATGTACAGGATATGTTCTCCAGGACAACATGTGCCCTTTATCTTGAACAATAGGCCTACCGTGTTTATGGATACTGTTATGTTCAGCACAACAATAGTGAATATTGTCGTTTTTGGAACTACAGTGCATTTTTTATTTATTCAAAGTTTTACAATGCTAAAGAAAGATGCAGACTGTTCGTTTGAAGCGAAAAAAAATTCAGTACGACCATGTTATAATCTTACAGCAGAGGCCATTTGATTGTAATTTTAATTTGAGTCACTTTGCTATGCTCTTTGTAATGCAAAATTCTGCTTTTATGCCAAGATCTAAATGTTGAGTAGTAGATTTGATCAACCCCATCTGTCCTAGCTATCTACAGGGAAGTGGTAGCTTCCTAGACCGGGGTTTGTTTCCCAGCACCGCCAAGCTACCACTACTGGGCCGCTGAGCAAGGCCCCTAACAGTCAACTGCTGGTATGTAAGTCGTTCTGCCAAATGCTGTTAATGTAGAGCAGCTCCAATGCACATATTCTGTAGCTATCATTGGTAAAGGACAATTTGACAATTGTTTGCCCACTGTATACTCATAACAGAAATATTAATGCAATAGTCTTGAAGGTGTACACTAGAAAACAAAAGCTTATTGAGTTGACTTTATTCAAATCTATACCACAGATTGTTTCCACATGAATGCACTGTTATATTAACAACTTTTCATTCAACCATTGTCTAGCGCTAATCCTGTTCAGGGTCTCGGGGTTGCTGGAGTCTATCCCGACTAATTTAGGGGTACATCCTGGACAATCGCCAGTTACATTCCAAACTTTTAATGTTTATTAATACAATGTAAATTGATCGTACCCTGCTTATTAAGAGCAGCAGTATTTCCCAGTGTATTCTCATGGAAAATATGTACTCTAATCCGGTTAATTTTATTTTCAATACAAACTAGTCATTTTAAAATTGTCCAAATTAAATTCAGTATAAGCAATGATGAAATTTATAAGCCATATATAAATTTTCCTTTATTTACGCTTTTTCTCTGAACTCTTTGAGCTCACATGATTACAATTCTGAAACCAAAATGGGCTGTTCCCCCAAGGCCAGTGCTGGAATAGTTTCCCTTTAAAATACCTGAAGCTCAGCTATTCATCACATGCTTTAAGGCACGCATTTTTACTCTGCTTAGCTTCATAGACACATATCAAAAATGGCCTCTTCCCACCAAAAGAGGGCCACCGTTTTTTTTTTTCCACCAAAAAATGAGCCGTGTGTTTAAAAAGTGCAAGAGTTAAAAGTTTTTGCATTAGAATCCTAGGAGTCACTGCTCACTTGGCCTCTCAGGAAAACCCAAGTGGCTAATGAAGCATAAAAATTGTGATTAAAAATATGCTACTGGGCCCATCTACTGTAGCATAGATAATTGAATTACTGTCTAAAGACAAGGCAATATGTGACAATTTCTCAGAGAAACTGAATGAATCATTGTGACAGACACTGCACAGTTAATGGTTTTTGTTCTTATGACATTTGAGGAGTCTTCTACTGAGTATGGCTTCAATGGTTCAAGTATTTGCTCATGAATCAAAGCTCCTCTTGACTAGCTGGTGGCTCTTGCAACGATCTCCAGTAATGTAACATGCACAGTCAAGCTTTATTCTTGTGCTGAAAAAATCCACATTTCCCACAGTTTATTAATTACTATTGTCATTCATTTTTAAGTATCTTGTTTAAAGTTTTAAAGTGTTACGGGTAAATATGCTTACGATGAATTTATTATGCATGCTAACAGGTCCTGATTAAGTCAAGGAATAGTTTTGTAGAGTTTTGTAAAGAATGTGCCACTTTTTTGAAATGCAAAAAAAAGATGCTAGCTGCTAGCTGCTAGCTTTTACAATTTGGATTTGCTAACCGTGAGTGACTTGAGATCAAGTAAGCGCAATGACACCAACATAGTAACAATAATAACTCGCCAACTCCAGAAGGGCACACAACTGTTTCTGCTTTGTTGGACATTGGTCCTCACATACAGCTACCGCCTTGTTCTGCTGTGCTTTCATGGGGCCACATACTATAAGGTACTCCAGGTACTGTGCCTTGTCCAGCCCCAAGTCACACCTATGGCAGATGGAATGACCAGTATTGGGTCTCACTACTACAATGGAGCTGGACCAGGGACTGGTGGACTTCCCAATAATGCCATTCATTGAGGTTTCTACTTGATTTCTTCCCTAATAGCTTAACTATGGGCTTCTGGACCTTATACACCACTGTTTTACCACAACAGGCCACCAGGAAATCAGAGATAAGCAGGCCCCACATGGCATTAATGTTCCTACCCTCTATTTGCAGCAACTGACACCAACAGTGCTTTAGACAGTCATCCTTTGTCTACATACATACACGCTTCTTTTTTCTATCCTTAGTGGCCTGATCAAACACAGAAGAAACAGAGTTAGTGTGTATGTGGCTTACCTCTTAAGGAGGATTTGGCATCCTCTTGAAAACTCAGTCCAATCCCATCCATGCAGCAGTGGAACTGGTAGAGCAAAGATAAAACTGACTAGTAATAGCCACTCCTTACCTTTCTAACGATGAACTAGAACACGGACTGCACCCGAGACCTCCTCATCCAACATCTGGTATTACTAATAATGCTGTAGCTAATCACTTTCAAGTGGAAAGCTTTTCCAGAAGTTATTGGAGGAAAGGCGAGACTGCATCTGTAATTGAATGTTTAAAAACCGTGTGTGCCAATACTTTTGCCCATATCGTGTATATATACCTGACACTTGATGGTGCTAATCAGAAACTGTTTTTCTCCCATAAATCAATGTCTGCGTGCTATTTTATCCAACATATTCTCTCATAGCATCTCTCATAGCATACATCTCATAGTTTTGTTAAAACCAATCATGCGGCTCTTTTATTGTGTTCTTTATTGGCAGAGAATGAATCTGGCTACAAATAAAGCAGGTTTACGGAGCTAGTTGGAACAAAACATTACTGTGAAATTAATCTTCCATTTAATTCCAATCCGGACCACATATACCATTATTATCACCAATGAATTAAAAAAAAACTAGAAAACAATGCATTTTCTTAAGGCGTTCTAAGATTCCAGACCCCTGATGGATCTTTCTGTCCTTACTTACGGTGGTAATGCAACCTGATGCTGTTTTATTTCATTTATTTATTTACTTCATTATGTATGACACATGGAGTAGCTAGTGGCAAACTTGATTTTTGTTATACGCATTAAGAACCTGTTTTAGGGAATTAGAAAATACTAATTGATTTAAAAACTATACTCTATTATACTACTATACTCTATATAGCATTCACATCAGAATTCCTAGTTATGATGTCCCTCGTGTACATTTTCTCTCTCCCTCTCTCTCACTCTATTTTTACAGCATACCTTTGGTCAGTCGTCAAAGCATTTCACTGTATGTTATACTATGTATGATGTGCATGTGTCAAATAAACTTTGAAAAACTTGAACATAAAGCAAACGATGCTATAGTTTATTGTTCCACTTTTAACTTTCAATCAATGAAATAGGAAGTTTTTTCCTGCATGACTTGTAATCAGGCTAAACTTGAGCGTGTGCCATTTTCATGCAACATTTCACTAGGTGTATTTCACAGCTGTTATGCTGGTTGTAGTGCTGTAGCAGTTTAAGTTCACATAGCCCAAGTGCATATTTTAGTGAGTTTCTTTTCTGGTGGCCATCAACCCAAGGCCAATTCTCAAAGCTCACGAATGAGTCATTTCTCGAAGTCTGTCTATCACTTTCTATCTCCTTTTCCTCATGTTGCTCTTTCTGATCTTTTTCTATGTCTTCTGTTTATCTTTTTCTCCATCTTTCAATCTCAATAGGGTGCAAACTTGGTAACGAATACAAATCCTTCCTATTTTTAAAGGAATGCTGTCAGAGAGAGAGAGAGAGAGAGAGAGATGAATAATATATGCCTTCTATAGCAGCTATCAGTCACAAGTGCAGTGCTATAAAATGATCCATTCAGTTCAGTTGATTAAGTTCACGTTTCATCATTCCATGCAATCTGAAAGTGTGTTTATAATCAAATTTCCAATATATGAATCAAGCTTGCTGCGGTCGAAACCTTTAACATCTCGGTTATTTGAAAATGAATTTGTATATTGAAAATACAATGCCAAACCAAGCAAACCGTTTTAATAATAATTGAAAACATTTCTTTATATGTACACCCCCCCCCTCCCCAGCATCTTGCATTTCCCTACCAGAAGTGTAGTCAACAACCAGAAAGCATACGGCTCAGCCCTCGAACTAACTGACCAGGGCCAGTATTCACAAGACATTTTATCTTACCATTCAGCATTCTACTAAATATCTGTAAATGTTTTGAGCTAAACGTTTTGTCTTAAAACCTATTCACAAAACTTATACTAAGGAATAGACAGAGGTTGTTACTAGCTATGTATACAGGGATTGTTGGTGTTTGCTGGAGCTTAATTCATAGAAATGTTGTAAAGCGCGATATGATGTTGCTATATTCTAATAAAGCGAAAGTGAAGTTGGCTTTGTTTATTTGTAGTTGGTTTATATCAAGAGGAAAGCTTATAAAGTGTTGGATGATGTGAGATTAAGAGGTTCTTCATTGTTTGATGTTATTGTCCAGGTTGCCAGGTATTGTAAGTTGTCAAAAACCTTGATCCGTGGCGTTATTGTTATTGTTTCTGCAAGTTATACATATTTTACATTTATAGCATTTTGGGAGATTCCCTTATTCAGATGGCCTTACATTTTATGGAAGTCAGAGGCTCCAACAGTTAAGGGTTAAAGGCCTTGCTCAGGGGCCCCGCAGTGGCAGCTTGGTAGTGCTGGGATTCGAAACCCAGTCTTCAGATCAGCAATCCAACATCTTAACCATTTTCAACACATTAACCAAATAAGTTCTACAACAGTCATTATCGCCTCGTGATTAACGCCATACACTGGTGCTACTCCTAATGTTTCACAGATGTAGGAGCTAGTTTTAGCACTAAAACGCTTTGTGAAATACTCTTAAAACTAAAATGAAGACCCAAAATGAACTAAATTTAACTGACGTGCCCATTATTTTTTAGATTTCATCCTAAATTGGCAAGTTATGAGCAACTTTTAGCTTTAAACTGTTTTGTGAATACAGGCTCAGATTATACTCTGTTTTAAAATGCAATATGAAATACTGTTTTAGAAATTATTGAACAATTTGCACGTCTTTTTTTGTACATTCATTTCTTTGTCTGTTGTTGTGAGACCATGCAAATGTGTATCTGCAGTGGAAGACAAAGTGTCTCACGTTCATCCGTCATCATTAGTGTACTGACACATCAACAGGAGACAGTCATGAATGCCACTCACACACTTCTATATTGACTCAGGACACGTCTTCTACTTCCTCAGCTAACCTGATCTTTTCATGCAGATAGTCCATTCCCAGTTTAAAATGAACACCTTATCTTCTGTCATCTTAGATTGCTGCTCCATTTTGGTGCTCCGTGCTCTCTACCATTACACAAGGAAGATATGCCTCGAGCAGAAAGTAACACTAAATTGCACTAATATGAGCAAAAAGTTTCTGTACCCCTTACTATCACACCCATAAATCTGTCTTTCCCAAAATATTGCTACAAAGTTGTAAGCACACAATTGTCTAGGACTTCTTTATATGATGTAGCATTAATATTTCACTTTTTATTAAAACTGAGAGGATTAAACTCTACCATTTGAAGAACTCGCTGGACTTGAACCCCACTGAACACCTTTGACATGCACTGCACCACAGACCTCTTCAGTAGTGGCGTCTATTAACGGCGGCTCATTTATTGAGCGTGCTCCAGGCTAAGCTACACTTAAATACTGTTCAGTTGTTTACCACTCTTACCAAGGCCCAGTTTATTGTGCTGCAGCAGGTTTTATATCATATTTTTAAAGTGGTTTGTTACTGAAAGATACAGTATGATTTTAGATTTCATGTATGTGTGGCGGCGTGGGTTTTCCCAGGGTACTCCGGTTTCCTCCCACCTCCAAACACATGCGATTGGGCATAGGTGAATTGGCTACTCTAAATTGTCCATAGGTTGCTATGTCCTAAGTTGTAGCTCAGTGATTAAGGTATTGACCTGCTGATTGGAAGATCATGGGTTCAATCCTATTGCTGGGCACCTGAGCAAAACCATTAATCCTCAACTGCTCAGCATGATGAAATTTTTTTTTTTTAATAAATTTAACTCACTCTGATTAAAGGAGTCTGCAATTAATTGGGAATTGTCCAGGTTGTACCCCGCCTCATGCCCTAAATTAGCTGGGATAGACTCCAGTGCCCCCGCTACCCTGAACAGGATAAATCAGTTGGCAATGACTGACCACTGACTGTCTGTGTGGCTATTGACCAAATTCTGTAAATATTTTATAGAAATCTCTTTGCTGCTGTGTGTCGACTTGGTACTGCGACCCATGGTGCAGGGCTGCAAAGAGCTTGTTGGACTGCTTTAAAGTCGTATTTGGTTAAATGTTAAGATTAGTCAGTGTTGTTGGTTTCCCCCCCCCCCCCGTCATTGATTGGTTTAGTTGTATCTTGGTATTTTGTTTTGTTAATTCTGCTTAAGAGTATTGTGTGTTGTTATTGTTATTGTTTGATCATGTGTTGTCAATCCCATTATATCTGTCAGCAGGGTTTTGCTTTATAAGTTTATTCATTACTTAATGTGTGGATTGTGGATAATACTGTTACAGGAGGTCACTGAAAGGTATTCGGATCCTTTTTTTCTTTTGTCAGACGTAATAATGTTTTTGAGTGATTTCATGTGTTTTGTTTGTATGATTACATTTTTAGATTGCGCGTTAAATAAAGGTCACTGTGCACATCTCTGCTCGTTCTTTCCATTTGTTGAAAAAAAAAACTGTAATTGTGAAAATTGACATCACATACTTTATATCTTCGGTGGCATTAGCCTGCACGCACATTTGGCCTAGTTTGGCAGGATCGATTTGCGAGAAGAGGTGTGTGCTTGCGTTCTTTATTTATTTTATTTTTTCCTGTGTTGGTCCTCTGATTGTTTTTGTGTGTGTGTTTTATTTTACAGCAGCGGGCAGTGATCAAGGGACGCTTACCTGAGACTTGGCAGTCTACAAATTATCAGTGGGTAGTTGTTATTTTTTTTGCTTTTTACTGCTGGAGAGTGAGCTAGAAGAGCCGCGAAGGCAGGTTCAGTCCCTGCAGTCTGAGAATGAGCAGTTCTATGAGCTAATTCTGTAGCAGGGCTCTCAATTAGCACTAGCTCTGTCCTGGACACAAATGTTGGTGCCTCCGGTGTGTTTGATGCCCCCAGGCTGATGGCAGCTTGTATCATTCTTGTCCCAAGACAGAGACGATGTTCTATGTTTAGTGGAAAGGGAGAGGAGTATGTGTTTGAGTGGGTCGACAAGATGAAGAGCAATTTATGGGCTCGAAATTTATCAGCAAGGGAGAAACCTCTGTTTATTCTTGATCATTTAGGGGGTCTTCTAGAAGTGAAATGAATTTTAGAACAAGGGAAGAGACTGAGATAAAATGGTCAAAGGAATCGGTCAGAGCTGTCTGAATTGAAGGAGCTGTTGAGGGCCGAACAAGAGGAACTTGGCAGCTCACCCAAGGCAGCAACTGCAGTCTCAGCATGCAATAAATCAGTCTAGGTGCATTAACCCTATTATTTGCAGGCACTGTAATCAACCGGGCCATATTACCCGCAATTGTGTTCTGGATTTTCGTAGATCTACAGAGCAGCCGGTGTTTGTGTCCCAGTGGGGCAACGCTACAAACGGAAAGCACTCAGATGGAGAACTTCAACCCCCTGAATTGATGAGCCATACTTCGGCAGGGGTAGATGTTAGCTCTCAGCCCTCTGAATTGAAAGGGAAACAGGCCCTTGGTGAGTTAGTAGGCAAGTCTTCTGTCACTATTACTATGGGTGGCGGTAGAGGTTCCTTGTTTACTGTACACTGGGTCCATAATGACCATGATTTCAGAAAGGTTCTTTTGAAAAATATTTTTGATCCTTGGGGTGAAGAGAAGTTGCATAGTTGTATGTGGTTACAGTTATGTGCCACAAATGGCTTAGATATATCTTATCAATGTTATTTAGGGTTAGATTTGGTCATTCCTGTGAATGAAATCCAGAGTAAGAGGGTACTTGTGGTGAACGACCTGTCCCAACCTTCTTTGCAGGGTGGGTTCGTTGGATCATTGGGTATGACCATCATCCAGGAGCGCTTTAGGAATTTGCTTAGTCAGCAGTGTCTTAATCTTTTTGGCCTTCCCATGGTGATGGAAACTCCTGCATGGCATTTGGCCTTGCAGTATTATAAGGAAACTGCAATTGATGCTTATGAGACCAGAATGATTATCAGCAAGCCACTTGTCAGCAAGCCACTATTGCATTGCAAATTGGCGAATGGTATAGAGTGGAGTAGAGAATCCAGGCTATGGATTTGCTTCAGCCGCCTCTGGATAAACAGGCTCAGATCTTTTTGGAGCAAATATAGATCTGTTTTTTCAGCATATAGCATAGGCTGTACTGAGCATAGGATCCCCCTGATTGATAGGGAGCCAAGTCGGCAGAGGTATCGACGTCTACCCTCCCTCTGATTATGAGGTCATTAGACAGCATGTTCACTGCTGCAGAGCCAAGTGATTTGATTGTGCTCTAGTCTGTATGCCTCTCTGATTGTAGTTGTAAGGAAAAGGATGGTCAGATTCATCTTTGCGTTGATTATCGATAGCTGAATGGTAAGACGTGGATGGAGGCTTTTCCCCTGCCCTGGATTGAGGTGAGGAGTCATTGGATGTGAAGTCAATTGAAAGTTTGAAGAGATGAGAATTTGACTTTATTGTCCCTAAGGGGAAATTCTTTTACGCACCATTGCAGTTGTTTAGGACACGCAACAACACATATAACAATGAATGGTGGCTGCTCTTGTATTGGCATATGCATTTTTTTCCCACCCGTTTGTGTTGAAGATTGACACTAGCTATTCAGGCTTAAGGGCTCTACTTAGTTAGGAGAAGGATGGTAAATTGAGGACAATGGCATATTCTTGCCAGGGACTCGGACGTATTCAGAGGAATATGCAAAATTGTAGTTCTATTAAGTTGGAGTTGTTAACATTGAAATTGGCTTTGACTAAGAAGTTTAGGCACTATAGTGTATAGATTACACAGATAATAATCCCTTGATCTACTTGAAGCCGGCCAAAAATTGTACCTTAGAACAATGCTGGGCCTCCCAGCTACCAGCATTTGATTTCAAAATTTGTTACCGCCCTGGCCGTGCTAAGGGTAATGCAGACATATTGTTTAGGCAGTCTAAAGTGGTATCTCCTCAGAAAGTTTGTGGTACTGCTCTGCCGGCAAGGCTGGTAGAGTTATTGAATGGGGAAGGACGGTATCGGTAGCATATATTGGGCTCTTCCACGCCAACCAGAACACACCATGTCTTCATGGATCTCATGATCTTTGTGCACTGTGGCATTGTCATGCTGGAACAGTGTTTGAGTCTCTTGGTTCCAGTGAAGGAATGTAATCCTACAACATACAAAGACATTCTAAGCAACTGCGTGACTCAGACTTCGGGGCAACATGCTGGGGAAGACACCCTTATGTGGGCATGCTGGTGTTCGACAAACCTTTGGCGAGAACATGAAGTATAACATTTTCAGCAGTCAGAACCAGGAATCGTATAAAAATGAGTGTTTATGCACAATATGATTTTGAACAAATGCAAATTACTTTGATGTAGCTTTATTTT
>JAOUQX010057661.1:0-16349 GCA_028566295.1 Liobagrus marginatus | reverse complement strand
GCCAGAGTTCCCTGGTCCTCCCCTGGGTCCGGCTAAAGACTATGGGTGGTACGGTTTAGCGCACCCGGAGTGTGCGCATTGAGGGGGGGATACTGTAACGGCCAAGATCATGTGTTCACTGTATTTTGTGTTTATGTTTGTTTCACATGCTCTTTGTGTTTATGTTGATGTCTCAAGTTCACTAGTCTGCTCTGATTGTCACACTGCAAACACCTGTGTTCACTTTAAGTTAAGTTTATCATGCCTTAGTTTTAAGTATGCGCACCTGTGGTGTTAAGCACTAATTTTGTTTAGTATAAAGGAGGAAGCGTTGCAACAGCTCAACACAGATCATTAGTTGAATACCTCAATGGAGGAAGGGTGTTTTGTGTAACTGTGGACTACAAATAAAAGAATATGTCTTTCAAGCCTGCACCTGTGCTGTGTTTGTATCCCGGTTCCAGACTCGCGGTGCGAAGAGAGCCCTTCGGCGCGAGACAACCCTTACAAATAACTAATAATTATAATAACAATAATAAAATAGTCATCAATAATAATTTTAAAACAAATTTGTATTTATAGTAAGCGGTTGAATAAAATAAAACCATACGAGTTTAAAGCACTGACACTGATCCAGCGCGGTGTTACACTCGGACGTTTAAACGTTTACAAAGGGACACAAAAAAAAACATTTCTAAAGATGCTCTACGTCGTCTCCTGGTGGCCAAACTGGTTAATCTACGTTCAGGCGCTATTTAAAATGCAAGACTGCGAAAATAACGCGAGTGCTGTTTTTGAGATTGTATTTTCGGAAAAAAAAAATCGCACTATATTCGGCCCAATATGGTATCAGTAGTAGAAGACTGTAGTATATATGGTACACGGCAGAGGCTGTGAAATCATCAGCCTGTGCCGCTCCAATCCGAGCAGGCTTCATTCCGCAACAGAGTGCATTGCCGCCAAGATTGGCTGAGCGGCTTGCACTTTATACACAGCATTGCCGAGCACCCGACGGCCACATCAGCAGTACTCGGCGGGCTTATCTTCGATCTGGCGGCCTCTGCACCCGGCGTATAAGACGACCCCTCTATTTTGGCAGTATAATTTGGGTGTAGAAAGTCGTCTTATACGCCGGTAAATACGGCAATAAATACGGCATATAAATACGACCATACATGCAAAAGAGAGTCCTGTGCCGATGTGTGTGCAAAAAGAGCAAGAAAGCAAAAAAGCAATAGAGGGTCCTGTTGTGTGTATATGTGTGTTATGTGATGGAGTTCTGGTTGAGGGCCCTGATAGCTTGCGGAAAGAAACTCCTCCTTATTCTCTCTGTATCCGCTTTTAAGGAGCGTAAACGCTTCCCTGACAGTAACAGAGAGAACAGTCTGTTGTTGGGGTGGTTGAGGTCTTTCCTAATCTTCCTGGCCCTGGTCAAGTAGCGTTTATTGTAGATGTTGTGCAGGTCAGGAAGTTCAGTGCGGATGGAACGTTCAGCCGATCGTACCACCCTCTGTAGAGCTCGTCTGTCCTGCTGTGTGCTGTTCCCGAACCACGCTGTGATGCTGCCGGTCAGAATGCTCTCAATGGTGCAGGTGTAGAAAGTTCTGAGCACCTGAGATGGCAGTTTAAAGTCCTTTAGATGTCTGAGATGGAACAGATGCTGCCGGGTCTTTTTTCCTATGTGGTCGATGTGATGTGTCCATGACAGGTCTTGTGAGATGTGGACACCAAGATACCGGAAACTGTCCACTCTCTTTATTTAGAGGTTAGTATGATGTTTCTGAAACATTCTTTCAATCATTCAATCACCTGCTATGAACTTTCTTCAGCCACAGCCTTAGATTAAATCAACTGAGGATAAAAAAAACATTAAATTTCTCAGATCTCATTAAAACGCCTCAAATTGCATTACCAGCTTCACTTTTTATTAATCAGACTGACTTTATTTCTGGCAGATATCTACACAAGTCCGGAGGATTGAGGATTAACAGGGATGTTGATGTCTTATTGAAAATGCTTCATAAGAGGTCACCATCATGGAGATCAGCGTTTACATTGAGCTCTTGACCCTTGACTTGTAAGTTGTTTCTTTATTAGCAGGATTGTGGAAAACATTTCACATTTAAGTCAGAAATTAAAGAATAAGCTGTTATTTAAACCACTTAAAGCAAATAAAAAATGTCTGTTATAATAACAGACGAATCAACAGAGAAATGTTTTCTGAAAACAACTGCAATTGCTGAAAAAGAAGCAACTCATGAAAAGTCAAGGGTCAAGAGCTCAACTAAAGGAATGTAACGTGCTAGGATGTTGGCGACGCCACAAGCGCGTCTGTTTCACCGTATCTCTGCTCACATGTCCTCACGTGCCCTGTGCTCACTCACACACACACACACACGCACACAGCCACACCCAGGTCTAACCACGTTCACCTGTTTTGGTTTAGTTAACCTGATTAGGTTTAGTTTAAATAAGGGACGCTGGAGCAAAAAGGGCGTGGATCATTTTGAGTTTTGAGTTTTGACGATGAATGCTAATAAAAGGATCATGTTTTCAAGCGCTGCATGTGGATCTCGCTTCTTTCTTGGCTATCCGAAGCGAGCCTTTCTGATCAAAGCTGACGCTACATAATGATCCACCCACACAAGAGATCCCGCAGACGTTAGTGCTGCCGCACGCTGAAGAGGCGAGGAGAGGGAGAGTAAAGCCGGACCGATCGGCCAAACTGAGCCGGGCGAAGCGCGGAAGGAGGCGAGCGCCCGCCTCGTTGCAGAGCGCCGACCACCTGGTTTACGGACTTTACGAGGACGGTTCGGTCCAGGAAATCACGGAGGAGGCCTGGTTAGCAGATGCACTGACTTACCAAGCGCAGCACTGGGATGAAGATCCGCGCGGCGTTTCGCTGCATTTCGCCACCCCGTTTGTCTCTCCGCTTCCACGGACTACGGTAACAATGATTTCCCACCCGAAACTGACTCAGGCTCCGAAGAATACGAGGTGGAGGACGATCCCTGGTTAATGGGCAAAATATTTGGACAAACGCGCTATAGGGACAGATACCCGCGCCATGAGCCAAGGGTTTTTTTTTTCACCTCGTTTCTCGCCGCCTCCGCGAGACGATTACGAACAGCAGAGCCTCGCGAAGTACTATACTGCCTACTTTCCCTCTGAATCGGACTCCTGCCCCGACGACGTCTTTTCGCCAGAGCAGAGCATGCCGCAGCAACACCGCCGCCGCCGAAGACAAAAAACTCGCACCAAAGCACACGTGCCACGTCCCCGCCAGCACGCCAAAGCTGCTGAACCCCCGGAGCGCGTTCGTGAGCCAACGTGCCAGAAAGTCGAGCTGCGCTTGGCGTGTCTTATCCAGGGTGAGCAGAGCGTGGAGGAGTACGTCGCTGAGTTCATGCAGCTGGTGACGCCGGCCAAGCTGCGCCGTAAAGACCTCGGAGCGGTGTTCTTGAGCGGCCTGAGTGAGCCGTACCTTATCGATCTTCTGCTATACAGGTACAAGCACACACCACACGCTCTAATCAGTATGTTGAGGTCTGTCAGTGCCGGGTCAGCAAACGTAAGCTTAGAACCAGAGAGGGTTCCCCAACCAGAGAGTGGCTCAACGACCGTTCCAGAACCAGACGGCGCCCCTGAGCCTCGCCTGGGACCCGACTGTGTCCCCGAACTGGACAATGCTTCCGACTCAGACTGGGTTTCCGATGGAGACCGGATGTCTGAAGCTGATTGGGACCCTGATCACGTTCCTAAAGTTGCCCATGTTCCCAACTCTACTCATGTTTCTGATGCTAATCATGTTTCTGATGCTAATCATGTGTCTGATGTTAATCATGTGTCTGAGTTTAATCAGGCCCCCGATGATAATCATGTGTCTGAGTTTAATCAGGCCCCCAAGTTTAACCCTGTTTCCGAGGGTAATCATGTCCCCACGGTTGACCAGGTTCCCAAGCCTGCCCATAGTGTCGAGGCCCCAGTAGCCATGCTGCCAACCCCCCGTGCAACCCGCGCCCGTAACCTAGGTCCGAGACTGGCACCCTGTTTTTTCCCCAAGCCCAGTGAAGGGTCCAATCCTGCCTGCCCTGCCCCGATTCAGCCCTGACTCCTTTCCGTAGCCCTGGTTAAGCCCCAGATGGCCGTGACGGTCATGGTAGAGCCCCGCCCTCACACTGCTGGCAACGAAGAGCCCTTTTCTGCTGTCAGCTCAGTTCCTGACGCCGCCACAGAGCCCCGTATAGATGCTAGGGACAGTGTAGGGCCCTGTGCAGCCGTAGGCATTCAGGCAGGAGCAGCTGAGGGGCCGTGCTTGGCAGAAGTCTGGGTAGGGCCTAGCGCGGCCGGAAGTCCGGCTATGGGGCCCCCGGGGGGGTGCAGTCATTGTAGGCCCCCACACAGCAGTAGTGCCCAGTCTCTGCCCGTCGCCCCTAGCTAGCCCTAGTTGAGCCATGGCACCTACGGTACCCACCCTTCCGCCCCAGGCCATTATGGGTTTCGTTTCGGCTGCCGCTCTGCGTCGGACATCGCTCCGTGCCTGAGTCCAGCCGAGGACATTGCTCCGTCCGTCTTTCTTGTCATGCGTCTGGCTATCCGAAGCGAGCCTTTGGGATCAAAGCCGACGCTACAAGGAAACACTCATCTCCAAGATTGTGACATCAAACTAAATATTTAACCAAAAATCAACATCTCAGCCTTTGTTAATTGACAGAGATAAAGTCTGGTTATTAATGAGTGAAGCTGGTAATTCTGTTTGAGGAGTAATCAGATCTTGAAAGATTAAATTTATCTTTTACATTCTATTCATCTAAGGCTGTGGCTGAAGAAAGTTGTAGTTTGCGATCTTATTTCTCTTTCTTTCAATGCTTAACAGCACATGTTTGAACAATTAATTGAATGTTTCAGGAACATCATACTAACCTTTAAATAACATTTTACTAAAATTAAGGATTTTGTTATTGGAATTTTGAATTTTTATATCAAAATTGTCATGTTACACCACAGGGCTGACCTGTGGTAGTTTAAATAGAGGATCCAAGTGCAGCAGAGGGGAGCTGAAGGTGAGGGTGCAGAGCGAGCTGGCGTGTTGAGCATGCAAACTGAGCGTAGGAAGCCCTTTAAACGTTCGTGAATGACCAAGTCCACGTGGCAGTCACAAAGTGTAGATAACCCATCAAATGCAGGGAAAAGGAACATGGAAAGTCGCTTGGTATGTTGGCAAAACAATACTTCGCGTTGTGCAAGGGGTAGAGGTGCCGTTTATATACACCCTACCCCAGAAGTAGAACATTGCGGCGCCTCTTAACCCGGAAGTAACATCATCGTGAACCGGAAGTGAACTAGTACTCCGGTGAACGATCCCATGATGTTACAGTACCCCCCTCTCAGGAACGCCTCCTGGAGTTCTTTTCTTGGGGCGGCCCCGGGGCCTGGGGGCGGTTCGGGTGGGCCGTATGGAAATCTTGGATCAAGGTGGGGTCCAGGATGTCCCAGGTGGGCACCCATGCCCTCTCCTCTGGGCCATAACCCTCCCAATCGACCAGGTATTGCAGTTGGCCCCCCCCTGTCGCCGGGAGTCCAGTATCTCCCGGACTAGGTACGCCGGCTCGCCATCGATCTCCAGGGGCAGGGGCCCGCGCCCCTGAGCCTATCTGAGCCAGCCGGTTCTGTTGCCCTGTGAGCTGGTTTGAGGAGAGAGGCATGGAAGGACGGGGCGATGCGATAGTGCGCGGGGAGCTGGAGGAGGAATGTCACGGGATTGAGCCGCTTGAGAACCTTGAAGGGCCCTGTGTACCATGGGCTGAGATTTTTACTTGGGAGCTTCAGTCGTAGGTCTCGTGTGGAGAGCCAAACCATCTGCCCTGCCTGGTAGTCCGGGTGAGGGCGGCAGTGCCGATCCACCTGGGCCTTTGCGCACAGGGTCTGCGCACTGCTCGTCGGAGCCTAACGTGTGTCCCCTCCCACATGCGCTCACTCCGAGATATCCAATCATCCACCGCCTGCAATTATGATGGTTCCCCTGACCACGGGAACAGCGGCGGCTGGTATCCCAGGATGCACTGGAAAGGGGTGAGGCCTCTTTAGAAGAAGACGCTGAAACAAGCCCAAGTGTAGATCGTTGTACCTAGGAAGTAACGTGGATGTGGTTTTTGTCCTTACAAATAAAGACTTTATTGACTGTACAGCCTGCGATTGGGTCATCACTCCCCTTTAAACCGGGGCCTCATCCTGCTCCGCTGAGCAATCGTTACACTCTAGTAATGTGCTTGGACACAGCTCTGTGAACAGCCAGCCTCTTTTGCAGTTCCATCACCCAGCCAGATTATGCCTATTGGTCCACTACTGACCACCATAAACCTCACCCCCACACTGAGGACTGAGAGAAAATATTTAATTCAGGAAAAAAAAGAGAAATACTATTTTGATAAATGTATTAATCTGTTGATTATTTATTTGATTAATTGGATGAAAAATGCAGTATGGGAGTGGCATTATTCTACAAAGTCAATGCTATTCATATGCCGTCTTACCTAAACACTCGCACAGTGCACTCAGCTATTGCAGGTCTTGTCCCAAATGGCACACTATCATGTAACGTTTGTATTTTAACACTTTGTTTTGCTTATAACCTACAGTGTATTGTGGGCCTCGAACCGACCCTCTGTGTTTGGTTGGCCTCAGATCGGGATCCAGGTAGCACACAGGACTCAAGCGCAGGTAACAGAAACAAATTTCGATAGGTGCAACCCAGCATAAACATCCACGAACACATTAACACAACTAATGAACCGCGCTGGGTTTTCCCCAGCATGCTCTATTTAAACTTAGACCTCGTGATTTACCTAAAACATAATCAGGCGCTACCATCGGTGAGTGTGCGTGTGTGAAAACAGTGGCATGTGAATCCTCCACGCTGTGAATCCTACATGGTCCTAAAGCTCTTTGGGTGGCCAATGTCCCTGCACGTCACATACAGCATAGCCTATATAGATACAATCATTATTTTTGAATAGATAGGCTTCAATATAACACATTGTTTTAAATTTTAAAAACATTCTTTTAAATAATGGATTAAATTTACATTATTAATGAAAATGATTATTTCATTTGATTAATCAAAAGAATAATTGACAATTAGTGGAAAATTATTGTTAGTTGAAACCCTTTGTGACACTTTCACTCTCATAAACTTAACAGACATTTGCCTTTTCTGGCACCTATAGGTCCACAAGGGCAGAAATGCACATGTCCGTTTATGTCCCCATTCTCTTAATGAGTAAATTCATGAGACTGAAGTTACTAGAAGGCTACAACTAATAATTATTTTCATAATCGATTAAATCTGTCAATTATTCTTCCAAGTACTTAATTTGCTAACTGACCATTGCAATCGCAGTTAATTGTGAAACTGGGTGATCACACATCCCTAGTTAATATTTTAAAATCAGTTAAAAAGCAGGTAAAACTTCCTATGCATTATTTTTATTATATTTTATCTTTTTTTACCAATTCAGATTTAGTCTTCAGCTCTGCCACCAGGCACTGCAGAGAGTCTGTATCTTTCAGAGGAATATGATCCTTGAACTTGGAACAAAGGTTAGATACGCTGTGCCCGGTGGATGGAGTGCAGGTCAGGAAGTCAAGTGCGAATGGAACGTTCAGCCAATCGTACCACCCTCTGTAGAGCTCGTCTGTCCTGCTGTGTGCTGTTCCCGAACCACGCTGTGATGCTGCCGATCATGATGCTCTCAACGGTGCAGGTGTAGAAGGTCCTGAGCACCTGAGAGGACAGTTTGAAGTCCTTTAGACGTCTGAGATGGAAAAGACTTTCTTAACTATGTGGTCGATGTGATGTGTCCATGACAGATCTCGTGAGATGTGGACACCAAGCTACCGGAAACTGTCCACTCTCTCCACTGGGACCCCGTTAATGACAGGTGATTGGTAGTTCCTCATCTCTGAAGTCCACGATCATCTCTTTTGTTTTGCTGACGTTCAGAAGGAGATGGTTTTCCTGGCACCATGTCTCCAGGGTTTAAATTTCCTTAAGGTAGGCCGACTCATAGTTGTTGGAGATTAGACCTACCACAACTGTGTCAACAGCAAACTTTACAATAGTGGTGGAGTTGGAAGTGGCCAAACAGTCATGTGTGTACATTGTGTACAGCAGGGGACTCAGAACGCAGCCTTGGGGAGCACCAGTGCTGAGTGTAGGTGAGGTGTCTTTTCCTACCTGTACTGTTTGTGGTCTGTCCGTAAGGAAGTCAGAGATCCAGCGACAAAGCGATGTGCCGAGGCCCAGGGCCTCCATCTTGGAAGTGAGTATGGAGGGGATTATGGTGTTGAAAGGTGAACTGTAATCCACGAAGAACATTTTTACATAATTCCCTTTCCGATTGTCCAGGTGTTGTAGGGCCGTGTGATGTAGGTATGTGATCGCGTCCTCAGTGGAGCGATTAGAATAGTACGCAAACTGTAATGGGGCTAGTTTGTCTGGAAGAGAACTAGTGATGAAGTCTCTTACTAACCTTTTCGAAGCACTTCATCACAGTGGAGGTCAAAGCTACTGGACGGTAGTCATTAAGACAGGCAGGCTGGGATTTCTTAGGGACAGGAACAATGGTGGATTTTTTGAAGTACGTTGGGATTGCAGACTGTTCCAGGTAGAGGTTGAATATTTGTGTAAATACCGGAGCAAGCTGATCAGCGCAGGTCTTCAGAATTCGCCCTGTTATCCCATCTGGTCCTGCAGGTTTCCTGGTGTTTACTCTCCTGAAGGCTGTTCTCACTTCGTGCTCTGAGATGATGAACGCGGTGTCCGCGTTTATGCAGTCAGCATGGACGCTAACGCGGTTAGCACTGTTAGCATTCACGGTGCTGTCGAAGCGAGCATAAGAGGTGTTTAGCTCTTGTGCTAGTGAAGCGTCCGCGCTCGTCATCTTGGGTGATGGTGTTTTATAATCCGTCATTGTTTTTAGTCCCTGCCACATGTTTCTGGGGCTCTGATGGAAGAGAGACTCTAGTTTCTCTCCATAACCTTGTTTCGCTGTTTTTATTGCTTTGCGCACGTTATAGGAAGCGGCTTTGTGTTCACTCATGTCTCCGGTCACGATACCAGCTTTGTAAGGCACTAAAGCGAGAATTAAGTGCATCGCAGACAGTATTATCCATCCACGGCTTTTGATTTGGAAACATTTTTATAGTGACTTTCTGAATTAAATCATCAGCTAATTCCGGTAAGTGAAGCAATTTTTTTGGTGAAATATGCTCAATTATGCGTCAACCTTGCATGTTATTTGTCACGACCACGGACTGTGGCCAGGGCGGCCGCCCGAAGATCGGCAGGAGAAGTCGAGAGAGGGGTGTGAACTGTCTGTGTGCCATGCTCACTTCACACACACAGACACACCCACACACACACACCGGCATGACATCAAGGCCAGTAACGGCACCAGGGATAAAAGCTTCCTTCTGCCAGTGCCGATGATTATTGCAGCTCTTGTGTGTACGGACTAGAAGCTACGTTTGTATTGCTATCTGTTTAAGTTCCAAGATTAATAAACTGTTACTTTGTAAGCCATGTTCTCCACTGCGTTTGTGTCAGCAGCATCTTACGCTTACCGAGGCGCACCTACATTGCACTTCTCGTCACAGAATGATCGCCCGTCAAAGATGCAGCAGTGGATCGAGTGGGAATCCAAGCTCGGCAGCGAGGACAGTGATGGGATCTTCGTACCCCCACTCTACCCCAGCCAGCCCCCATCGTACAATGAGAATGGCTGGCTGGAAGTGCGCCCCGCGAGCACGCCAAAACAGAGGGGCAAAGAAAAGGCTGGAGATCAGAGAGGCATATGCACCATCTCCGCTCTACGAAACGCCGCGCTGGTAAACGCCATGGTACGATCTGGCATGGGAACAGATCTTTGCACTGACTGAAGCTGCGGGAGAGAGATAGGCGTATGCACCACTGCTGCACTGAGAAATGCCGTGCTACAACCCGGCATGGGAAAAAACTCTTCGTGCTGACTGAATCCGCAGAAGAGGAAGAAACAGCCATCATCAGCATGAGCCCATGCTCACAAGACCGCCGGCAAAGAAAGCAGCGCGCGCAAAGGGAGGACGCTCCAGCAAGCTGCAATCAATCGTGGCTGCACGCGGGCGTCTGGCGTGTCAGCGGAGGTGCACGCTCACTGTATAGAGGACGACAGGTACCGGCGGCGATCAGCTGATGACTCAGCGGAGCTACGCGAGCTCAGCGAGTGGGAGGTGAGCTCACTGAGAGCAAGCGCTGGAGAGCCTGGCGTGCCTCAGCCATCAAGGTCCAGCTTGGAGCTATCAATATCAATCTCAGACCCTCCTTCCTTACTCTGTGGAGAGTTGGGGATATTATGGGGACGCATAGAGGAGAGGCCATTTGTGCACCAGCGCATTGCTCAGGGATGCAAATAAATCCACTGCCGCTCTGCCGTACATACCCCAGATCTGTTTGACCACTTCCCGGTTCAGTTTCCAATCCCCATAGGGGGGATTTCCCCTGGACAATAGATCTGCACCCCGGTTCATGATGCCCTGTACGTGTGTCGCTCTCAGGGTTGACAGATTGGCATCACTCCACAGAACCAGTTTGTGTGCTAACATGTGTAGAGGAAGTGATCTGAGACCACCCTGTCGGTTTATATATGCCACCACCATCATGTTGTTCATGCTTACGAGAACATGCTGTCATTTCAGAAAAGGGAGAAACTGCTTCAGCGTCAGTAAAACTGCTAGCATTTCCAGATTGTTTATGTGAAGATTGGCCAGATGGTGATCCCATCTTCCATTCACTATTCTGCCCTCGTGGATGCCCCCCCAACTGGACAGTGACTCATCCTTCATTACAACTCTTCTGACATGAATCACGCCCATGAGCACCCCCCGACTCAGAAAGGTCTGGTGCCTTCACTGGCGTAGTGCCAGGACTGCCTCTGACATCACAACCACTCTCCGTCATTGGCGTAGCGGGTCCAGACCCAGTGTTGGAACTCTCTCATGAACAGTCTGCCTAGTGGGATAACAACCAGGGCTGAGGCCATCAGTCCTAATAGTCTGAGGCAGGCACGAAATGGAACCTTTCTTCCCTTTTGAAATTTGGCCATGCAGCGAGTGAATGTACCGTCGCGCATTCAGCGATAGTCCCAGATAAGTTACATTCATAGATACACTGTGTGGGAATCAGAGCACTCTTTTCTATGTTTAGCTCAAAACCCAGTTTCTGTATATGTTCCAGGAGCACATGTTTGTCTATTCTCGCTTCTCGCTCTGACCAAGCTGTCACCAGCCAGTCATCTACAGTATGTAGGTCGTGAGTCTTATGCCTTTCTCCCTGAGTGGTGTCAGTGCCGCTTCTGTACATTTCACAAACACCCTGGGGCTGACAGATAATATAAATGGCAGAAAAAGATACTCGTATTGAAAGAAAAAAATATTTACTTAGATTAAGATAAATTAAATTAAGAAAAAAGGTGAGCTATCAAAGAGAGCTAGGAACGCCAGATGACTCATATGGGTGTTTGACACCCATAGGTTTAGTTTACCACGAGCTAGGATAAAAAACGGAAAGTGGAAATTGGGGAAGTAAGTATAACCTTAAGAACAGAAAATCAACAGATTCAGCAGAATTTGCATGAATTAACCTGGTCTGCAGATAGTAAAGGAAGCCTCCACATAAAACAAGAGGAACAAGGAGATGGGATAAAGGCAGTCTGTGTGGACATGTCATGAGGAGCATGTAGTGTGACTAGTGTACCAAAATAGTCTGCAAAGAAGTTTATAAAACAATAAAAGACCTATAAACTGTAGGCCCAAATATATGGGAAAAAGACCCTTTAAAAAAGAGGAAACTAACATAAATATAAGTTGGAACATACGTAAAATGAGGAACTAAGGGTAACAGAAGGGTAATAAGTGACCTAAGAATGACCTTAATAAACACGGCTGGTTTCTGGGTAAAAAAGAGGAAGAAGCTCTACTGTAGGATTTTTTTGCAGTAGGTAGGAGGGTAGGGTAAGGTATGGTAGGTAAGGTACGGTGGGAGGCAGGTGGTGCCATGCCTCTGAATGGAGGTGTGGGCCAGGCGACTTTGTTATGGCAGGGGAACTTCTACCTTCCAAGAGATCTATGGAACGTGAGTTTTGACTTCTGTAATAAAGTTGGACTTTGCTCTTTGCTCTTTTCTCAACGAAGGCTCCACTGATTTATTTTAAACCAGCATTTTGTTGATAGTGAGTTATTATAATTGATTACCATTAAATTAGTAATAGGCAGGTCAGATGACACACCTAGAGCAGTATGCCAGCTGGGGCCAGAGTTAGCGTTTGGTCCCAACATATTTATTGCCGAGCTGAGCCAGGAGCCCTGGAACGCCGTGTGCCTGAACTTGGGACCTTCCACCAGCTGTGTCACAAAGATGCCAGTAACAAAATTTAAGGTAAGCAGACACCTTACACAAGTCTGTATAACTAATCAATATCTGTGATCTGTCTGAGGCAGGGCCCCGGTGAGTAGGCAGGTGGCTGGGCACGTGCTTTAAAGAACTTAGGGGTGCAAAAGAAGACTTGTTGAGAAAGAGCAACACTGCTGAGTTCCTGGTAATTGAGGTGGCTCAACGGTATAAGGATCTGAGTCAGTGATCAGGGGTTCAAGCCTAACATGAGGCAAGCTACCATCATTGGCTCCTTGAGCAAGACCCTTAGCCTCACTTGCTTGAGGGGTGCTGTTCGTTCTGGCTGACCCTGCGTTCTGACCCCAGCGTATTCGTATGCTGGGATATGTGGAATAAAGACATTTCGCTGTGTGTATGTGATAAATACGATCTGAATATGAAATGCCAGTAATCATTCAGATCTTCAATTATTATATCCGTCTGAGATACGGAACACCGGGGTTTTATTCCCCAGCGAGGGACATGGCAGGAAAGGGTGAGTGCATGTGTGTAAGTGGCAATTATACTTTGAAAAAATGGGGGTCCCTGGGATTGGAGTGTCACTGTCTGAAGGGTGAAAAGTTAGTAAAATAGGGTGGGACCCGATCTGTTGTTGGAGAGTCGCTGTTTCAGAAGGAGATGGGTGGGACCCAACAAGATTATTTGGAAAAAGTGCAGGATTGGAGCGTCACTGTTTCAGAAGGAAACATGGTGGGACCCAAAGAGAAGAGTGTAAAAGTGTAATATTTTATTGTGTATCAACTTTTGGTTGATAGTGAGTTATCATAATTGATTACCATTAAATTAGTAATAGGCAAGTCAGATGACACCCCTAGATCAGTATGCCGGGGCCAGAGTTAGCGTTTTGTCCCGACAGTAGCCACGCTCAAGAAAACAAACCTCAGGAATTTCCTCTGGGGCGGATATTTTTTTTTGTGAAAATACGCGTCTTTCAGGTCGATCGCTGAAAAACAATCGCCCCGGCGTATTACTTTTAGAAGTGTTCTGGCGCCATCATGTGGCTGATTTGTGAACGGTGTTGGGGTCCGTACTGCGCATGCAGTTAGCATGTATGACTTGTATGACATGTATGACCCATCACCTCTAAGGGCACGATAACCCCCAGAGGTGATGTTATACTGTGTTCTGTTAATATGCTTTTCAACATTTTTTGGGGAATTATGTTTTGCAACATTTGGGAATTCAGTGAAAATTGTATTAATTTTTTAATATGAGAAGTTCTTGTGATTAGACATCTCTTTTTCTCTTCATCGTCCCGTTTCCCTCGGTCCAACTGGACTCTGTTTTCCCAGTTGAATATCCATGGTTTGTGAGCTTCAACCCCGCGATAAACTCAGTCAGTATGCCTTCTTCTTCCTCCTCGCCCCCTGACAGTGGGGAAGGGGATGAGGCGGCGTGACTGGCTGTATCATCTGAGCTGTTGCCGACGGGAAGCTCTGCCTCGGCCAGGCAGCTCTCTGTTCCAGCGCGCTGTGTCCGGCATCCTCTGCTGTCTAGGAACGGTAGAGGGTTGGGGGTGGGTGGGCCGCAGTTTGTGCAAAGGTCTGCCAAGGTGGCTTAGGAGGCGCAGTCTCCATCTTCCTAAACATACAGAGCTGTAAAGCCTTGACGTCCCTCTTCTTTTCCTCACACCTCCTCTGCATTAGTGACAGAACTGATACGACAATGCCGTTCGCAACCACCGGTGCATCCAGAATGGCTTCTTTTTCTCTGTCAGAGAGATTCACCAGGTTAAGCCATCTCCTTCTCTCCTGGATCACCACAGTGGCCATGGCTTTACCCACAGCCTGAACCATGCATCTCTGTAGCCGTAGAGAGAGATCCGTAACCACACAGATCTCTTTCCAGTGCGTATGGCCTGATGTGGTCGATGGATCATCCTGTAATTCTGCTTCACATGCGGTCAGCATAGAGATCATGGTCAGAGCCCTGACGGAGACAGCGACAGCTTTATAAGCATCTTCAGTCATGCTCGACTGGAAATGGTCAGCTTTAGATGGCAGTGATGGGCTTGCAGCTCCATGTGTCTAGGGTGCAGGTGCGCTGCAACTAGCGGCTCCATGAAGGGCAATCAGAGCAGTCCTTCCTTCTCCATTGAGCGCAGATTCTCCCTGCATGGGCAGTTTTCTGGTAAATGGTCTGTCCCTCCAGCTGACCATGACTTCCTCCAGAAGCTCTGGAAACACAGGAAGTAGCTGTCTGCTGCCTGTTTCACTCTTGGCAGCCTCTTACCCTCGTAGAGAGACTTTGCAGTTTTTGCTACCACATTTGGCTGCACGGCGTTTCCATTGCTAGCTGGGGCAGTCTGCAGTGCTGCAGCCATAGTATTCGGAACAGTCCTTTTAACAGCTGGAGTGCAGATTGAAAGGAGCTGGGTGGAAACAGCATGGTGGCCAGTCGTTCATCCAGGAGCTCGTTAAAAGTAAAACTCACAGGCTTCTGGAGTGAAGCAAGAAGATGTTTTTGATTGTTGGCATGACGTTGTGTCGCTCCCTTTATACTGAGGGGAGGGACAGATGCTGTCAGACCCAACGTCACGTCTGCCTCAATTGGGGCTGGCGTAATGTATTAGGGCTTCTGAGGAATACGCGGAAGGGGCTATCCCATAGTGAGACACCGAAATGTATGAGTGAAAGAGAACAGTCATTCCACCTTTGCACGGTCCCTTCCGCGTTTTTTCTCAGAAACCATATTTACATCCAGTGCTGCGACGGAAGCCATTTGATGTTCACGAACATTATTGCTGAGATGGGGAAGTTTACTCGTTGTTTGCGAAGTTTACTCATTGCTTGCGAAGATTACTCATTGTTTGCTGGAGTTGCCCAATTTTACAGTCCGTGATGTGGAAAGGATTGCCCGAATGTGCAGTACAATGCCGCAGAGAAAGGTTTGACAAAGGGAAGAATCAATTCAATTGAATTTATATAGCACTTTTAGCAATATACATTGTCCCAAAACAGCTTCACAGAAAATAAAACATTTAGATTATGTAAAAAGAATAAATAAAAATTCTGAAATTAAATTTATCCCAATATGCAAGCCTTTGGCGACGGAGGCAAGGAAAAACTCCCTAGGGTGATGTTAGGAAGAAACCTTGAGGGGAACCAGAGTCAAAGCCATCCTCATATGGGTGACAGCAGTATGTGGTTATAGATGATGCCCATTATACATAAGTTTATATCCAGTACAGTTCTGACGTGGAGCCTTTGAACAGTTCATAAATCAGCAGAGTTCTGTTGATTACGGATTTAGCACAAAAATGTTTATTGCAAAGCGATCAACGTCCACTGATTGAGAATCCAAGCACAAGACCATGCCAGTAGAAGGACATCAGTATGGATCAGGAAGGTCTGAGACAGCCAGAGACACTAGGAGCTCAAGAGCAGCATCTATAACTCTGCAAAGAGCCAGAAAGTGTATAACCAGTATTAGGTATGACCATCTAATGAGTAAATACAATTCTCACTGCAAGAAAAATACAGGAAGGGACTTGGCAACACTAGCTATGACAGCATAACTAAAAGGAGAAAGTACAGAAAGTACATGAGAGCTTACTGAAACATAACCCTGAGCTCACCTCAGGCTTCATGTGGAAAGGATGATTGGATGTGTATACCACAATGTACAACATACTAAATGGAATTGTACCAGTCAGCATGGTACTCCCAATGACAAAGTGAAGACCTGACGTTCCTGGACAAGATTGTGACTGTATGCTGTGCGTTGACTCATATGTGCCCCAGCCTTGTTATGAAACCATTAAACTAGGTGTAACATCACGCACAAACTCCCCGGAGTTCTAGAGTCTTCCGGTTCGCGGATGACGTCACTTCCGGTTCGCGGATGACGTCACTTCCGGTCCGGGTCTTTCACAGCGCTGAGT
>JAOUQX010056767.1:0-12491 GCA_028566295.1 Liobagrus marginatus | reverse complement strand
CACTCACACAGCCCAAACATCTACCCTAACTAACCACTCACACAGCCCAAACATCTACGCTAACTAACCCCTCACACAGCCCAAACATCTACCCTAACTAACCCCTCACACAGCCCAAACATCTGCGCTAACTAACCACTCACACAGCCCAAACATCTACCCTAACTAACCCCTCACACAGCCCAAACATCTACGCTAACTAACCACTCACACAGCCCAAACATCTACGCTACCTAACTACTGAAAAACACATTAAAAACAAAAAAACAACCCTCACACAGACGGATCAAACACAAATAAAGAAGAAACCCTCACACAAACTAATGCCTCTAATGACTTATCATACATTTCCTTCATCGTCACTCACAACGACCAAGTTGTTTTTTGTAACCATATTTTGCAGATGTATTTTTATCAAATATATTTAAATACAGATATTCAGCTCTACAGATGTTTTTGACAGTTGGAACACAGCCAAGAATTCCAGCAAAAGGAACGTAAAAAAGCCATAAACACACTAACGGGGGCATCTTCATGTCGAACATGTTCTTCCATTCTAATGCGGGACAGAGAGAGATAGGCTGGAGATGAGATAGAAAATGGATTGGAAGGGAGAGGCTGCAAAAAAACTATATATCCGCTGGTGAATATCTCTCCATTTCACACTAGCATGAGGAGAGGCTTTACCACCACTGGGAGTTACTGTGGAAGTAATGGAGAAAAAAAAAGGAGGGGGAGGGTTGTTGGGAGGGGCAGGGTCCTGAGGTTTAGGACGTGTCCCAAATTTAACTGCATTTTCTCAGGCATGTCATGTGATTAATTACATGCTGAACGAGGTACAAATCAAAACAAGTGCAAACTAAATAGTTTGGGGACTCAGAGAACAAGAAATGGGAAACTCAGAGAAAACGTCATGCCCTGGATCAGTCATACATGAAAAAGGGAAGATGTTTGCAAGAGCGATGAACACAAATGGGTCATTCTGAATAATGAGTCATGTTTTTACACAACATCCTGATATATGATCAACACACTCCGTACTGCTCAGTGTATTACTAATGCATAATGAGCTTAACCTGGTAGACCTCCAGGATCCACCAGCAGCTGCACTCCTCACAAAACACACTTAACTACATGCTACAAAAGAGAGAGCCAGATAATATCCAGAAATCCAGTTTAACTGACCAACAAAAACAAACAAATCCCAGCAAGCTTCTAATCTCTTAAAAGGTCTAAAAGAACAAATTCCTCAGTTGCGGAACTCTCTAAACCTCAAATATTTACAAGTGAAGATTTAAAAAAAAAAAAAAAAAAAAAAAAAAAAAAAAAAAAGGATGGTTCTTCTAAGCTATCAAGGTTTCAAATTTTACCAACGGTGTAAGACAAAAAGTTTGTGCACCCCTACACCCTGGCATAACATCTCATTTTAATGCTGCATATCTGTGTGGATGCGTATTCATTTATTTATTCCAGGTCGAGTACCTCCCAAATATATTCTGTGCGGTTGAGTCAGTCAGGGCTCAGTGCAGGACATTCAATTTCTTAAGGAAATTAAAAATAAAACATGAAAGTGATGGCCACAGAGTGAGTGTAGTGTTAATTGTTATCCTGGGACATAGTGAGGACAATTAATTCATGCTGGCTTCATCACACCACCTCATCCCTGAATGTGTTGCCACACCAGCAGATCCTGCAATAGCACCAACGCAGCGATTTGAGATGCATTGAATGCGAATTGAAGCCGACAGTCTTACACAGTTGATGTTAATTTCTGTTTTGATGTCATGGTTACGTGCGTAAGCCAGTGTATGGCAGGTCGGACTTGAAAGAGAGATTTAGACCTCAATGGGATTGAACCTACTTTCAACAAAAGAGGTTTAAAATCTTTCCTCCTGCTATTCAGCCGATAGTGTGCTTTTTCTAATATGGGGTGTGAACAGCACTACTCACATTCAGAATCAGCTCCCTGAAATCAATCAGTGTCAATCACACACTCTATTCACCGACACAGTTCCTCCTCATGAACAGTTTATCCTTAATGCACCACAAATCCAAACCAAATCCACAACCTGCTCTGAGGTTCTGCACCAGAAAATAACCATTGATGCTTTCCACTCAAGTCGCTGCTGACAAATACAAACACTCCATGACAAAGACACACGCAAACGTTCAACTCCGCCTTGTCTGAGATCTTTATTAGTAATCGCTAAACACGTTCATGCAAGTGGCTGTCGTCACACAGGGTATGATAATACAGCGGGTAAAGGTAAATTCCTCCCCAAAGACATTTACGAACGCAGGCACAATGCAAAGAGTTGTGAAAACAACAGAATATTAGTCTTATAAAACGCCATGAATATGCAAATTAGGCACTCCTGATATGCTTCTTTTATTAGGTATAAACACTTAGGCTTATGCTGGTGTATGAGAATAATCCATGTTGAGAATATGTGCTAAATTCTAACCCAATGGATTCATTATTGGGGTCAAAAACACTTTTTATCCATTTATTGTTACATTTAATAGGATGGAATGCACTACAAACGTCTTTCAGACTTTTTTCAGCCAATCTGGTATAAGAACTTAACAACGCTGCAGTGTAACTGATTATACAGTAGAGCGTGTATGGTAATTGCATAGCATGTGGTTGATTCAAGGACAATACTTTGTACATCGCCGTACCATTGAAATACTCCGCAAGTCACTGTGCGCATTGGAGAGAAAAAAAATAGTGACCTTTGCATTGTGTTAACAAATATAACAAACACCATGATTACGTTCTGATCACGCCACAAAACGAGTTAGTTCCTGTGACGTGATAACAGATATAAAATTACAAATCGTTCAGCACCGGACTTCTAGACACTGCGAGTTGTTACTGCAGACCAAGAAAGTATGAACTCCTCAGTCTGGAAGACCTGAAAAATTTTCCCTCGTTCCATTAGTAGTCCCTATTTTTCTCTTTTGAAGTTAATAAAAGAAAACGCTTAATGTTAGGAGCACACTTCTAAAGCCGAAAATCTTTTTTGTCAGCTTAAATTCTGGCTTTTCCTCAGCCTGATACAGTGAACAAATACTGGAGACTCCTTCCACCTTACGGCTCCCTGTGTAAGTTGGAATACAGCGGGTCCCAAAAGTCTTCAAACGCACTTTTAAGAAAGATGTCTTGTGTTTTTATTTGTTTTACTGGTGTATATTACTCAGATCGGTTAAAAGAACTAGAAAAGTGTGTCTTAAAATCAGGAAGCTTTTGCAAAGATGCATGGCATCTTGATTTGATGTGCTATCACACACAAAACAGGAATTGTTGTGGACCAACTGAGAAATTAACCGCCTCTATTGAAGTTACCACCGACATGGTGCTAAATACATAGATGACTGCGTATGAAGACTGTTAGGACTCATGTAGAATCTAATTATCATCCTGTAACAAGCGCATTGATATAAACATATGGTTTGCCTTGCAACAAAACTTCTCCAATTTCACGTTAAATAGGAAGGAAAAACCTTTTCCACATAAATCACAATTTTTGTTATTCCGAAATTTAAACTAATAAATACGGAATTAAACTAGGTATTGAACGATAAGTGTGGCATAGTTTGACTGGCGCATTAATATAAACCCATGAGTTAAAGGATAGTAAAACATTTGACCAATCAGAATCAAGATTCCAGTTCAACTAAAATACAAACTTTTGCGCCCCAGCAAATCATTTCACCTACAGACATTTTCATAAAAACCGCATAAAAACGGAGATTCGTTCGTTAGCTAACGATTTAAACAGGTGTTTGACTGCTAACCAGTTAGGCAAAAAAAGAAAACTGCACGCGCGTGCTCGCGCTGCAGTGTCAACACGGAGTGAAGGAAAATGAACACTAATGCACAAGCTTTATTTTAAATCCCCCAACACGACCTTGCTTTCTGTGCATTACACCCAGTCCTATAACCCAAGTTTTTTGGAATGCACTCACGCGTTCAAGCGTTGCTCTCCACCTTGTTTTTTTCCAAGTTTTTTTTTTATAACGTTACTCCGCCGTGCCCCGGTAAAAGGCTTTTTCTGTCGACCACTATCAAGAAACGTTTCGTTAAAATAAAAAAATGCAACACGCCGCCTCTACCTGCAGCTACACAGAGATAAAATGTCCAATCCTCGCCATTTTAGTGGCTTTCGATGTCGTAATCGTATAGCGGTCATGCTGCTGCTCGAGCCCACGCTGTTATGGATACACAGAGAATGGGGTGGAGGAAGGGGGCGTGTCTCAATCCACGAGCCATAGATTAAAAGTGCACTAGATAGTGCACTGCGGTTGAGTTGAAACCGTTACATTATCGCCAACATCTTTGCTTTAATATACGGTGACCGGGAGGGGACATATGGTTCACTTAATTTTGTCGTGGCCACGAGATATTAATTCGTGGGAACGTCATATTAACTGGTGGGAACGTGATAATAAGTCGTGCCCACAAGATCATATGTCAAGGGAACGATATATTTGTCCCGTGGCCATGACTTAATTATGTTGAGGCAACGAGATCTATTTGTCATGGCCACGAACTATAATTGTTTAAACTCACGAATTAATATCTCGTTGCCACTACAAAACTAAGTGATCCAAACATGTCCAATTCCGGTACAAATACAAATCAATACAAAGAGATTTTAAATAATTTTGTAGTGTCCAATTTTACAAATACAGTCCTTTGATGTAAAGAAAATGTAAAAGTACAATTGTACAATAACAACGTTTCTTTAAAGATATTTTTTTCTGCAGAAATTACATCACAATGGTTTATTAGCATTTATTTACTAATATTTCAGTTTTGATGCCGTAGGCTGTCAGTACTGCATGGAAGTTTTACTGAATGACCGTATCCTCCTGCCAGATATAATAAATACTATAAAAAAAAATCTTGGCATTAATGTGAGGGGATAACAGAACCTCAGACACACGGGAAAAAAGATTTACATCTTGCCTCGAGTTCTTACTAAAGCAAACCTGACGTCGCAACAATACGGCAGCAATCTGTATGAATCATTAAAACGCGAAAATAAATACATAAAAGTCATGGTTCTGTGTGTGTGTGTGCACGTGCAAACAGCTAGTGAATATGATAGAATAGATATGTAGCGATTAGCTAATATTAACAAGATTAATCAATATTTTATGTACACAGACGTTAAGCCTATACAGCTGAAAGCTCATTGCAAGTGATGAGTATTATCTACATTCAATTGTTCTGTAACATGTAAACTAATTAGCAATTTCTTTGGCGAAATAAAAAAAGCAATTTTCTATTGTGAGGTACGGGTGTAATTAAGGAAAGTAGCATAAAACAATCGATGTTAGGGCGTGAACATAATAAAAACGTTGTGATGCACTGGCTTCTTGATGCTGAAATATAAAAATGTAAAACATTAACTTATATAAAAGTCTTAAATAACACTGTTGTGCTTATTATTTCTACATTGTCGTTTCCTGTCTTTTATATAATTCGTGTAAGCCAAACTCGCTAGCTAACAATTAGCCGACGCTCTTGGCACAATAACACAGCTGGTGTACTTAAGTTTTCTGGATGGAAGTGTTGAAAATAAGAAGGAAGTGGGTGAAGCATTATATCTTCTGCACTTCTGACATCTAGTGGTAATTAAAAGAAAGTGACTGAGTCACCGAAACGAAATCTGGAATAAGAAATTGGTAACATTGCTAAACCTGTACAACAAAATATAAATTAGTGGCAAGGAATCGTCTCTTAAAATCGAATTTGCCTTTAATAATCGACCTCTAATAGCCCTAATGTTGGATTCGACTCTAGGATATGAATCAGCTCCCAGTATCGTCTCTTTTTTTAATAATAAATATAATAATAAATTTGTGCGATTGGCACAAATCAGATCATTACAGCTGATTGGGGCAAATGAGCAAATAATGTTTTAAGTAAGAAATCAATATTCGGGTGGGCCTTAAACAAATGTATATATTGCAATTAAACAATGAAAAGGTGCTGAAACAACTCCACCATCGGTCCAAATAATGAAAGCAAACTGTAGCTTTTCATATAGACTCTTATAGATTAATTATAGAGAAGCAGTCCTAGGGATTAAAAGGAGTTTATATCACCTAATAGCTGTCTGGTATGCCTGGTACTTAATTTAATTAACACGCCACTACTTCTGTTCATAGAATGCCCTTATTATGATTAGTAAATGATTGCTGCATTAAAAGTCATTATAAAGATAACTTACCTATTTCAGCACTGCAGTAAAATCAGCATAAAAGATAACATCATCATGTTTCATGTCCAGCATACAGTCGAAAAAATAATAGCTACTACTTAATTTATTAAGCCAATCCTTAATTTTTTTGTGAAAGCCTAAGAAGAAGAAGATGATGAAGAGGAAGAAATATGAATGTTTTGATACACTTTGAGAGATTTATTATAATATAAAAATCTGCTGTCTTTCAGTTTTCTCCCAAGTTGCAGGTTGGTTGGGATACAGTGAGAGCAGTAAGAGGATCCACCAAAGAAGAAAAGAGGATTTGAGACTTAACACTGACCTAAAAACACATCTCTAAGCCAGCAAAGGTGCTGTATGTGCAGGAAGATTCTTCTTTGCCTGTTTGATCTTGCACTTGAATGATGATGCTAATTTAGCTAAAGCTTGACTGAAATATTTTCTGTAAAACCACAAGCAAATTTAAAAGTGTACTTGTTTCGCAATAACTTGTCTCAAAATGTTCAAATATCCTAGGTCCTCTTTTTCAACCCCTTTGAAAAGTGTTACAACAACATTTGCATAACCTTATAAAAACGTAGACTTAACATTATAAGGACATTTTAGAACGTTTTCATAATCTTAGAAAAAAACATTAAGAGAGAAAATGACATTCCAATAACACTTTACTAACAATTATAAAAAGGATTAGGATTTTAGGATTAGGAAAAGTAATTCCTATTTTCAAAAATGTCTGCTATTATAGTGCTACAGCTTTTGCCAAATTGTATGTATGTGTGTGTTTGTGTGTGTGTGGGTGTGCGTGCGTGCGTGTGTGCATGTGTGTGTGCACGCGCGTGTGTGTGCATGGGTATTACACTGGTATTACGACATATGCATGTTGTGGGGATAATTCCTGAGTCCCCATAAGTAAAATAGCTTTCAAAACATACTAAACAATGTTTTATTAAAAGTGTAAAAATGCAGAATGTTGTGTGTGATGTGTAGGTTTAGGAGTAGGAGTAGGGTAGGGGGATAGAACGTACAGTTGGATTACTATAAAAACCATTACGCCTATGGTTCACTAAGATAGCAGAACAAGTGTGTGTGTGTGTGTGTGTATGTGAGTGTGTTAGCTTCATCACAAAAATATAGCTTCAGTTTAAAGCTTAAAATTCATTCCATTTTAAAACTCAAGTTTGAAAGAATGAGAGGCTATAGGTTTCTTCAGCCCTCAGAGCTATATATATTGCCCCACTGTTGTAAATTGAGGTGGCAGCCATGCACCAGCCACTGTTGATTACACACCACCTCATTCGGGCTTACAAAGGTCACACTGATGTTATCACAAAAAGACAAGATACAGGAAATGTACACAGCGTGGGTGTTCTGGATTGTAGGTCATTCCGCTCCGTTCTTGCTCGCAGTCTCATCTGAGTCATCATTTAGGGCTTGTGTGTGGTTTTAGACCAAACACTGAAACTCTGAGACGTTTCTCTGCAGCTTTGACCACGGGAGTGAAGGGAAAGGATCGTATCATGTATTCTGACAAAAAAAATTATTTATTTGAAAAATACTACTTAAAAATACTTTTACAAGCATAATATGAAATAAACAATGAAACTGAAAGTGGTATCAGTGGTTAAGGTATAGGCTGTTGATTAAATTATTGTGGGTTCAATTGCTGGGGCCACCAAGCTGCCACTGCTGGGTCCCTGAGCAAGGTCCCTAACCCTCAATTGCTCAATTAGATTAAAAATAAATTTAAGTCCCTCTGGATAAGGCCAGAAATTTTACTTTTATTTAGAATTGTAGTGCACGTTTAGCAACTGTCACAAAGAGGCCTCACAGAAATATAATATCAATATTCCATTTTATTAACATGTTTAGTTTTTGTTCATAATTTCCAACTAAAATTAGGAAAAAGGTCCAAGTCACGCAAACTGTGTTGAGTAACTGAAATTCAACCCAATATATTGTTGGATTGACAAAAAATTACTACAATGCTAAATGAAATTTTCCTAATATTCAGTATATGAATATACGTTAAAACCATATACACAGTCAATAAACAGTACATGGCTTAATTTATTTATGCTTACCTTTATGTAATTACAGTTAGAAATTTGAAACAGTGTGTTAGTAAACACTGGCTTTAACAATCTGCTGAAGTCCTTTTAGGTTTAAATGCCAGAGGCAAAAGTGTTAAAGGAAGCTGTTGCAACTGCAGAACGTTGCAAGTGCATAATAGAGCAGCCTATACATTGTAGTAATTTTATTATTTTTGCTCTAAATCTAACCTTGTGTGAGCTTGGAAAATATTAGAAAATTCTTAATGCATATAAAAATGTTCATGCTTTTATTTTAGAAACTTCTGAGAATTTAAATGATTTAATGTGAAATAAGAATCGAATAATTTTAATGTTTTATGTTTAATTCAGTATTTTGTACTGTAAAGTGTGTGCACAGTACCGCATGCATGTATGTATGTATGTATGTATGTATGTATGTATGTATGTATGTATGTATGTATGTATGCATGTATGTTTATTTCTAAACATATTACATTATTATTATTATTATTATTATTATTATTATTATTATTATTATTATTATTATTATTATTATTATTATTAGAGAGATGTTTTTCAGTTAAATTCATTTCCTGAAGAATCGTTCTCGTGTAGTTAAACCTTTCTGGCTGGCTGTAAGTTTTTTTTTATTCTTATTTCTGGTATTATTTGTGGTAAATGCTTTTAACTTTATAAACCAACAGCTAGCTGCAGGATCTGCATCAGTGCATGTGTATAGAAAATAGTTTTGTTCAAACAAAATAGTGATAAATTAAATACTATGAAATGAATAGAAAATACACAAAGACAGTTTACTAAAGAAAACTAAAGTTTAGTTTAATTAAACAAAACAACAACAACAACAACATCAACAACAGTAACAAATTTTCCAACAACTGGAAAATAAATACAAAATAGAAAAGTACTGTTCCGTTCAATTAACAGAAAAACAACATTAAAGTGCTCCAGTGATCTAACGCTCCTTTCTTTTTGACTGAGTTTTTTTCAGTACAAGCATTTCAGTCAAATGAAATGTATGAAATATTTCAAACCTGAACGCGTATCGCCATACGAGGTCCAATACGCTGCTGGAAAAGCCCTGTTAATGTTTCTCATGCGCCAATGAGGGTCATTTTTATTTTTGCTGAATGAAATTTAAAATTATTTTTAAAAAGTCTGGCCTATCTGGGGCCCCTGCACACGTGGGACCCCTAGTCTGTAGCCTAGGCAATCCTGTGCATTAATTCGCGCCTGTGTGTATGTGTGGGTGTGTGTGCGTGCGTGTGTGTGTGTATGTGTAATGTTTGAGTTTGAAAACATGTGCACGCACACTAGGTAAAACAGTGCATGTTAACACTCCTGAACACTTTCAACATGGCACACAAACTCTCTCTATTCTGCCTGTTTGCTCTTCAGTGTGAGTATGACCGTGAGCACCTGTGTGTGTATGTGTGTATTATCTGTCTATAAATTAAACTAACCCATTTATATATTATATATTGTTCTACTGTGTAGAGATTTGTATGGTGACGTATCAACCAGATTGGTGTTTGGTTTGCTGTATTTCTTTCTTTTTTCTTTCTTTTCTACTGCTTTCTTTTAGCTTTTTTTAACATAACTTTTTTTTAGCTTTTTATCAGATTTATCTTTCTTTTACTGAAAATACTTTGTCGCATGTTTTGCAGCTGTCTCTTTCTCTAGCATCGTTCAGCAGCCTGCAGTAGTGACTGTGTTTCAGGGTGAAACCGTCTCACTGACCTGCAACACAGACGATATCCTTTCTGACTGTGATTCAGTCATCTGGTTAAAAGTGGAGGCAAGAAGCAGAAGGATGAAGACGACCAACGTGGTTCGCACACTTCCTAGCCGGACACCGTGTGTAGGATTAATCTATAACACCAGCACGGCTGATTCGGGGGTTTACTACTGCTCCACGAAGCACAGCACCATCTTCTACATGGGCAATGGCTCCACCGTCACTGTTACAGGTAGAGCAAGGGTGATAGAGGGCCAATAAAGTGTGTTTCATCATTTTGTTGGGATCTGTTCATTCCATAAGCACTTTATTAGGAGCCTCTACTCAGTCATGTGTAAATACCTGCAGATTATGAAGGTCAAGCGCCTAAGTAAATGTTCACAGCAAACATCTGGTCCAGATATTTGATGATCTGCTGTGGTAGATCCTCTTTTCTGCTCCCTGAGGATGTAAAGACTGATAAGATTTTGCTGCTTGCTGGAGCTCTAAAGACTGTTGTGTGTAAAAATCCAGCAGTTTCTAAAATCCACAACATTCTGAAGTTTATCTTGAACATTCATTGTCTCAACTTGCCACATTCCTTTCTAATCAAATGCACAAGGTGTTTCTAATAAATTGGATAGCGATCATAAGTGATAAAAGGATGACGTATTTTTCAGAGCGTCGTACTCGTCCCGTCATGACGCTGTACATGTCAGACCCCAGCGCTGGACCATGGGTCTCTCTGCAGTGCGTGTTGATGGGAGTCATCCTGTCTGAAGCCAGTGTTTCCTGGGTCATAGGTGAATCAGAGATGACCGGCTGGACAGAGTCGGGCTGGACACACATTAACTACTCAGCCGTCGTATACACACGCTTTCATATCAACATCTCATTTGAGACCTGGTTGGAGGCTCCAGATGTGAGTTGTGTGGTAGAGGTGGACAGCAGACGAGTCTCTAAATCCTTCAAAGAAGGTAACAAATAATACTCACTGTATTCACACATCAATCTAACATATTCCGTGTGTGAAGAACAGAGCGGTTTCATTCGTATTTCTTGCACAGCCTCTACGCAGTTGTGTTCTTGGTTGATGTATCTGTTCTCCACTGTTGCCCTGGTCATTATTGTCCTGTTTGTCCTAACCCTATTTAATTTAACGTTGGGTAAGAGAACCACAAAAATTCACATAATAATACTAATACATCAAACATACATCAAAGTTCGAGTCTAATTTGTTATTGAAAAATTTCAGCTGGACGGTGGTGCGTGCGTACGAGGTTCGTATTCCGCTCTAAGATATGTGTGTGTGTGTGTGTGTGTGTGTGTGTGTATGAGAGATAAACAACTCACAAAGGCACATTTATTTCTTTCAGCTCAACTGAATCTCGCTTAAACCAACAAAACGGTAATAAACAACTCTCAACCCTTTATAACCTTACATACTGCTTATGTACACTGTATATTAAAATACAAAACAAAACTATACTGAATATGAATAAAAAAATTTCATTTATGATATAAATGTAATATCTGCCCTACTTCATACTGTAAATGTATGAAAATTCAGCCGTTCCATGGTTTAAGTTATAAACCCTAACCTGTAGCACTGACTTTGTATTTTAGTCATTTTTACTGGAAGGAAAGAAAGAATGAGAGAGAGCGAGAGAGAGAAACTAGAAAGATTAAAAATTAAGAAAGAAAGAAAGTGTTAAATTTATTTCATTTTATGTTTGTACACTTATATTTAGCTTGTTTATTTGGTTGTTTGTTTGACAGTATATTTGTTTGTTTGTGTGACTGTCCACTTATTTGTTTATTTATAATAATGTAACAATAGATTTGTTTGCTTGTGATTTCGTTTGCATGCTTGTCAGTATATTTGTTTGTTTGTGTGCCTGTTCAGTTTGACAATATATTTGTTTGTGTTTATTTGTTTGCATATCTGTCTGTTGCTCATTATCTTTTATCTTTACATTTCTTGATTTGATTGTCTGTCTGTTTGTTTTACAGTTATTTAGGCTGGCAAAAAGTTTGTGAACCTTGTTTTAAATGACAGCTTTATATTTCTAGACTGCGTTATTTTTTACTTGTGTACTGGTAATGTAAACATACGTGACGTGGTTACAAAGCAAACATACAGGCCAGAGGAGCAAACAGTTAGAATAATCCGATTATATGGTGTTGGTGTGAGCCATAGCTCAGGGTTTGTGTGTCTGTGCAAGGTCAAGTGTATGAATAGTAATAAACTTATGTGTTTTGTGTTTACACTCTCAGGAGGCAGACGGAGGACAGAGAGACACTCCGTAACGGTAAGATGAGATCTGACCATGAGATCAGAGACAAATTCAGTGTTATAGTGTCCATTAACATATCTGCAGTGTCTGAGTTAGTGTGTGTGTGTGTGTGTGTGTGTGTGTGTGTGTGTGTGTGTGTGTGTGTGTGTGTGTGTGTGTGTGTATAGGACGT
>JAOUQX010056078.1:0-16392 GCA_028566295.1 Liobagrus marginatus | reverse complement strand
AATAAAATATGGAGAAGCTTAATAAAACAAGTTTATTGCATTACATTCTATTGTTCAGTATTGTGTTTTTATACAATGTTCGTTATTTTTAAATACATTTTTCTTATTTAAAAACATTTAAATAACATTTAACATTTATTGCGGTGTTTTTTGGGCGTCCAGAACGGATTAATGGCATTTCAATTCATTGTAATGGTGAAAATGGATTTGACATAAGAGTTATAAGAGTTAAGAGCTACGTCACGGAACAGATTAAACTCGTAATTCGAGGCCTCACTGTAATTGAAATTGACATATTTCTGGCGTTTGGCAACAACCCTTATACAAAGCAACTTACATTTATCCCATTTACATATAACTGAGCAGCTTGGTGACCCTGAGGATCGAACTCTGATCAGTAGTCCAACACCTCAACCACTGAGATACCAGCGTTCCCAGTTTACACCGTTTGCTATACATTTGAAACTGCAAAATGAGTAGGTGAGACTGGAGTTAATTAATGGGGTTAACAAACAACAACAGATTATTTGTGGCATCATTCCAGCATAGGATTCAGTCGCTTCTTAGTTTTAAAGTGCTTTACTTTTGGACCTTATTTGTATTTGATTAATATCAAATAACTCTGCAGCTTTCTGAGGTATGCCTGGTATTTATTAGGCAATATGTATCAATGGACCTCCTGTGTTTGGCACCATCCTTCCTGCTCTTTAGACAAATAGAAATTAGCCATAAGGTAAAATATGACTACAAAGTTAATTGATTGGACGTTTGTCATGACCTTCAAATGCATGTGATTGAACATAGGAGAATTGGCTACTCCAAATTGTCTATAGGAGTGAATGTGTGTGTGAATGGTTGTCTGTCTCTAAGTGTCAGCCCTGTTTTTAACTGATGATTGTCCAGGGTGTACCCTACCTCACGCACTAAATTAGCTGGGATAGACTCCAGTGATCCCACAACCCTGTACAGAATAAGCTATAAATAATGAATGAATGAATAACATCGACATGATTTTCAGCAGTGACCCATACACAAACATCAGGCAGCACCGAAAATAAAACAAACTGATCACGACTGACAAATTATGTTAGTCTGTAAAACTATTTTTTATTTTGTTTATGCTTAATAAATTCTGACACTGTAAAACAAAAAAGGGATGCTGAGAGAAAACAGTTGTTCTACATTGTGATGAATCCTGTAGGGGTTTCCAAGAAAGCTTCAGCACCAAATCATAGACTGCTGTGATCATAGCCATGGCCGATCACCTTCCTGTGAGATGTTCAAACTGACTGTGAGCATCATGGCTCGTTACAGCTCATACACAGATGATTATGACTAAACTCATCCTGAGCTCTTGGAAATGTCTTGTCATTATTAAAGTTACATCTAAAATCACAAGTGATATTGCAGTGTGATTCAATTCAATTTGTATAGAGCTTTCAACAATAGACATTGTCTTTAAGCAACTGTATACAGTCCAGTATACAAGTATCCTTGTTGAACCAGGAGCTTTTAATCAAATTTTGTGTACTTTATGAGTTGATTCAAGATTTAACACTCATTTCTTCTTATCCTGGAGACCTGGTTACAAGACCGACTATAGTAACAGCAGGTCAAACCCACCCCCATGGGCTCCAAGTGGCAATAAATACAGCATTCCTGTACATCCCTTTTTGGCCATAAGCAGCAGCACTGAGCACTTCTAACTGATAAGACTCCAGCTAGAAGTAGGGCATTAAGATGGACGATTAGAATGTCCAGTCAGCAATGTTATCTAAAACACTATGATTGCAGTGGTCTAATGGACATTAAAATGGGTTTTTTAAATATAAAGGAGAATGGTGTAGCCTGATTATTGTGCCTTTTGGTCAGTTTGGGAAAATTGGAGAAAGATGAATGCAAACACATTTATTTCAGCTCACTTGTGCTTTTCGATTCTTTTCTTGTGGCGGATGTCGGTGTCTAAACTGCGTGCTTCATCCAAACCTTCCCTTACCCAACTAACGGGGAACGTTCCCACAACTTTCAGCTAACGTTCTTTAAACGTTGCCTAAACTTTAGGACAAAACATTTTTAAATTAATGTTCATGGAATGTTCTTATAACATTACTCGTTAATGCACGTTCTCATACGGTTGAAACCAAACGTTCTTGGAACGTTAAGCAAATTGGACATTTTCCATGTTTATGGGATGTTACAGACCATGCTCCAGGAATGTTCTCAGAACATGATCTATATCTGTAGATTTATTAGAACGTGTAATTCCACCCAGCCAATGTCAGAGCATTGTCACTAACCTATAACGACCCTAAGACTGTATGGAACAAAAGAGTTTGAGTAACATCTGGTTTGAGAATTATTACAGATTCTTAGAGTTAGGTACATACTGTACAAAGTGGAAGCTTTTGTTAAAGGGTAAGATTTGTTGTCTACAACAGGATAGGCAAATGGTACTGGCATGGGACTGCTGATCAATTTAGGTTTATTTCTATGCCATTTGATTATTCACTTCAATCATTGCATCAGCTAATTACACACTCTCCATTACACACACTATTGTACTGTACACAGTGTTGCCTGAATTGACTTGCGAGGATCTTCCTTTATATGCATACACCTAAGCCTTATCTTTAACCTCAATAACCTTTATGTATACATGTTTTTACTTATGTATTGATTTACTTAAGGTCAAACAAATATTCATAACCTTGTATTGTATTGAACGTACGCTCGCTCGTACGCAAGCACAATACAAACCGGTAACGTTCGCACATACAAAAGATCTGGCTCAAAACCAGGACTCACTGCACGCGCGCACCGCTTAGTAGCGCGTTTCCCCGCGCTTTCAAGCCCACATACGGCATCACAAATGTGTACATGTCAGTCAACGATCCTGCGAGAGAGTAAGAGACAGCGAGATTAAAAAGAGCAATTCTGTTTACCCAATGGATTATTATAACAGAGCATAAAACTTGCGTGACATTGCAATTATTCAAATTAGACGAACTATGTCCAAGGTAGCCTTTCCTAAGGATACATTCCTGACTGTCCTCAATTACTCCATAACAGAAGATGAAGGCTTTCTTGAACACACACAAGCAAGATCTTTACAATCAAACAAGCACACGCGCGCAGGGGAAAACGCACGCAGTAAACCACAGATTGCTATTTGGCAGTAGTCACATATTTTGGAAAAATAATAGACTCTAGTTTGAAGCACGCGCCAAAGTTTTCCAAACAGACTATAACATAGGATTAAAAGTACACTGTAAAAAAAACATGAACTGATTTTAAGGAGCCACTGAAACATAATTGATGCTTATTAAAACATACATATTACGCACGTGTTAATGACACAAAAATGAACACGTCGTCCATTATTCTTCTTATTATTTACCTTAATAAGATCGTATAGCCCAGTTACTATTATATCCAGCGATTTCAAACGTAATATCGAGCAATGTGTTTCAAAATGCAACATTCTTCAGTACGCACGGTCTCTAAGCGGGGATCCTGCGGGCTATATTCATTCATAACACTTGTATCTGTCACTAACACACGTGAAAGAATAACACTTACAGTTGCTCGCGCCCAAAGCTGATGCAAAAACATTTAGGGTGACGATGATGATGAAGAACACGCCGGTGCCGCTGTGGAATCCCATCGTTTAGAACGAGCCGGCTAGTCCGCGTTGCTGCTGTGAACGCTGCTGGCCAAAACACCGCGTCAGCTCCAGGCTCTTGTGTAAAGACTTCGAAGTTTCTCTGCCCGTGCTACTTTCGTCCTCTCGCCTCACACGTTCACGCGCACGCCCAGACAACGAGAGCGGAAGCACGTTAACGATTGCGCGTCCAGTCTCAATCTCGATGTCGTCGCGCGCACGTGTGTGTGTGTGTGCGGTACTTTATAAGGACCCCTTAATGACACGGATCCATATAAAAATCAACACCATGGGAATAACAGCACTAGAGAACATGTTACCACACAATTCTGTTCTGTTCATCCTTCTTCGGTTATTGTAGAGGACCGGGTGTGAAAAAGGCTCTCTATTTTGGATCAATCTAGATTAGTAATCTGGTTTAGGTCGTGTTTGTAATCCGGTGCATTTGGACTCATGAGTCATATTTGGATTGTGTTTATGATTATTCAGGGTTTATTTTTTATTGAATTTTTAAAATACATGTTTGATGAATACAAGGTCATGAGTTCGATTCCCACCCATGATGTTTCTGTGTGGAGTTTGTATGTTCTCCCCGTGCTTGCATGGGTTTTCCAGCACACACCGATTTTCTCCCGCCTCCTGACACATGCGATTGGGCATAGGTGAATTGGCTGTTTGGAGTGAATGTGTGTGTGAATGGTTGTCTGTCTCTAAGTGTTAGGCCGTCGATTAACTGCCGATTGCCCCTGGTGTACCCCGCCTCACACTATAAGTTAGCTGGTATACCTAACTGAACCCCTGCGACAGGATACGTGATAGATAATGAATGAAAGGCTACTTGTAACCGCAAGGTTCTTTCTTCAGACCAATGTGGGGAAAAATAAAAAGCACATCTCTCTCATGAAAAGGAATTTTTTAATGCATTAATAACAATATATTTATTGAATTAATTACAATAAATAAACACACATACAGAAATTCATTCCCCCTCGAGGGATGATACCAGCCATCCAACCATCCTCCAACCTCAACCCAATATCCGCCCAATCCCAGAACTACCTCAGTCCTATTAAATGGCAAACCCATTCTTAAAGCATTACAAACCAATAGGAAATGACACTACAAACCAAGGGAACCCTCAGGCAAAGGAAAAACCACGTAATAATTTGCACGTCAAGATGGATTGAGGCTGAGGTTGAGATTGGCTAGCAACACAAGGTTGGGAAGTAAACAAAATTAAAAAAGAAAGAAAGGGAAATAAATATGAACCAACCTTCACTAGCCTGTCCCGTCCACCTAAGCAAACAAACTCTAACTGCTCGGGAAACACACCACGCGCACTGACAAAATGAAGAAAATGAAACAAAACAAACACAGGAGAAACAGTGGTCAGTTAAACCTGCAGCACAACCATGAACCACGGACTACTATCCACGACCAACCAAGGATGAGCGTGACGAGCCGCTGACAAACCATGAAAAATCACACCCCAACTGCATCCATACACAACCCCACATGGATGTGCTACCAGGTAGCACACAGACACAAAGAATAGGTCCTCTCTTTAGGCACCTGCTTAAAAACCATTCCACTGCTAGCCTGGCCATGACCTTCACTAAGAGTTATTACCTCACCGGCTACATTCTCCCCCCCAGAGTTAATCGGCGACCCACCGATACACCAACACAACAAAAATACTTCCAGCACAACATATCAAATCTGTGTCTAGGACTACAATTCCTCTCCAACTACTGGTACACCTGCTGCCCTAGGCAGTGTATACGGGTTTGAATGTTGACCTGACATACTTCTACTGGAACGCCTCAACTCTGACGATGAACAAACACCAAGGAATTCTCCCCGGCACCCTCCACATCTGCATCAGGAGGTGTAACATCCAAATCACCCTGCACTAATAGACCCGAGGCCGAATTCTGGTAATGGGTCGCATTCTGACTCAGTAGTCGACCCAAGCTGTATCCAAGATGGCGCCGTTCTATCTGGCTGCTGTCACGACTCTCTGTACTCCGTTTGCTGATTTTCTTAGTTTTATATTAGTTTTCCCAGTTCTTTTTCTATTTCTTCTTTCACCATGGAGCACATTAAATATAGTAGAGAAACTATTATGTCTATTAGGAGTAAATCTACTCACCAAACGCCGTTTTTAACCCCGGATCCAAATTGGCCGAGGGAAATCCTGAGGAACAAAAGAAGTGGCCGCAAACGTCCTCGTGGAAAATGAGCTGGAGTGAGGAACAGGCTGAGAGCACGAGCACCCCACACTCCCTTGCCTAGCATTCTGTTAGCAAATGTCCAGTCTTTGGAGAACAAACTTGACGACCTAAGGGCTAGGATCAGGTTTCTGCGAGACGTTCGAGACTGCAACATTCTGTGTTTCACCGAAACATGGCTGAACACAGCGGTTCCTGACCACACAATCCAGCCGGCCGAGTTCTTCTCGGTTCACCGCATGGACAGAACAATGGAGTCGAGGAAAACAAAAGGAGGGAGAGTGTGCCTGATGGTAAATGGTAGCTGGTGCAATAACGCTAACATTTTACCTCTTTCACGGTCGTGCTCACCGAACCTGGAGCTTCTGACTCTAAAATGTCGTCCCTTTTATCTTCCTCGGGAATTTAGTTCGGTCATAATCAGCGCTGTACCGTTTCTGCACTCTCCACTTGCATGCAGTCAGCAGCATTAATAGAGGCGCTAGCACCGTTAGTGCTGTTAACATTCCTGGCACTGTTAGCTGCAGCCTCGAAGTGAGCATAAAACGTATTTAGCTCGTGTGCGAGTGAAGCGTCCGCGCTCATCATCTTGGATGTTGCCATTTTATAATCCGTCATTGATCTACGTCCCTGTCACATGTTTCTAAAGCTCTGATGGAAGAGAGACTGTAGTTTTTTGCTATAACTTTTCTTTGCTGTTTTTACTGCTTTGCGCATGTTATAGGATGCAGCTTTAAGCAGTCCATGTTCCCGGTTGCGAGCCCTGCATTGTAAACAGTAGAGCGAGATTTCAGAGCATCGCGGATAGTTTCATCCACCCATGGCTTCTGATAGGGAAAAGTCCTGATAACAGCTTTCTCAACTGTATCCTCTGTCACTTTCCCGATAAATCCCATAACTACTTCCGTAAACTCGCTGACGTCATCAGAGCTGAGCCTGAACATGTCCCAGTCTGCGCGGTTTGAAGCACAGTCGCTGATTGGTCCGTCCAGCGCGTGACCTCTCGCTGAACCGGAGCTTCCTGTTTCAGCCTTTGTTTATACTTAGGCATCTGGAAAATGGCCACATGATCAGAGTTCCAAAACGCTTGGCGAGATTCCGCTTTGTAAATGTCCTTTAGTTGAGTGTAGCAATGATCCAGTGTCCTTTAGCCTCTGGTGGGGCGCATGATGTGCTGATGAAAGTTTGGTACTGCGTGTTTGAGGTTGTCACTGTTAAAGTCCCCCGCAACAATAAGCACAGCATCCCGGTGGAGAGTTTGATATGTAGTTAGTGCCTCATGTAGATCACATAAAGGCGCTGATTATGACCGAACTAAATTCCCGACGAAGATAAAAGGACCTTATCCATGCATGAATAGCTACCTGGGGACTATAAACATTTTCCTGACAAACTTGTAACATAGACCCCGAGGCGGTTACCACATTCACTAAGTGAACTGTACCTATAATATGACGTGGTGCTACCCACAGCCCCATTAACAATGGGTGCCTACAAAGGCCCTTTCTCTGCATATACCAAGGAGGAGGACAGCAACAAACTGTCGGGCGGGACATTTTCCTCTGGTCCAGAAAGATCTAAGAGAAATTCTACCTCCGCACCTGCAACTTGAGAGAAAGTAACAGGAACCATAATCATGGTACCTGCCGCCACCTGAATGGGGGTTTTACTTTGCACTCTTACCTTAAACACAGTAGATGATGAGGACTTTTAAAATAGATTAACTCGCCTTCTACAATAATTAACTACTTGCATAACCTGTTTCCATACTAGAGTAGCTGCTCACATTTGGGAAACATGAAAAAAAAATCTCATAACCATGTTCATTAAATAAGTTAACATAACACTCTCTCTGTTGATGGTCATACCCTGTGCCCAGACCAGAAAAACACCAGTTAAAAAAAATAACTGTTATAATAATCACCATGAAGCCTGTATCCAAAAAACACAACACATTGACAGTTCCCAATTCGACAGTGAATGTTGGACATGACCCCACCAAACAAGAGAAGGCTTAAATTTTATTTCAGTCCGAGGCTCTCCCTCTAGATGATCATAAACAAACATGGCTTTATCTAATTCAGACATATGTCACCCCCTAATACAACTCTCCACCTCTTAAATCCAACCCTCCAGCGAATAAGGACCCAGGGACAACTTACCTGTAACGGGGCGACAACGGCTCGCTTCGATCCTAGGCTCAAATGAGGAATTGCTCAGGCGCAGGCGGTGTTAGAACAGAAGTTTTATTCACAAACCACATGAAACATAGGATCCACCGTAAACTCCAGCAAGCTGGAAACTACAAACACTCCTGTTTCATAGCCAGAATGAACTGCAACCGCTAATCGGCATGCACTTCCTAAATACTTGTGTTAATTAGTCCCTAATACCAATCAGCTGTGCCTAATAACCTAATTAACCCAAACTAGACCTAGAACGTGATTGTGAGGCAAACATGGTTATCAGTGTGTGTGTGTGTGTGCAAAACAATGGAGCATGCGCTACAGACGAACATAAAATTACGTGACGCACATGCTTCCCCGTTACATTACCAGAGTATTTAGAGCATTTTATTTCTCAAGGCAGGTATATAGCCTGTTCCAGTCGTTGTCCACTCCCTTCTGGGACCGAACTAGGTGAAACACTTTCCAAGCCTCCTACTTGATGCTGTCATCTCAGTCTTTAGTTTTCCATTTATACATTAAACAATTATAACGATGCTATAAATACACACACATACAGAAATTCATTCCCCCTTGAGAGATGATACCAGCCCGCCAATCATCTCCCAACCTCAACCCAATATCTGTCCAATTCCCGAACTACCTACCCTTCCCCGGTCCTATTAAATGGCAAACCCACTCTTAAAGCACTACAACCCAAAAGGAAATGACATTACAAACCAAGGGAACCCTCAGGCGAAGGAATAGCCACGGGAATTAGCAAGTCAAGCTCGATTGAGGTAGGCTAGCAACACAAGGCTGGGAAATAAATAAAATTAAAAAAGAAAGAAAGGAAAGAAAAGGAAAAAAAGATGAAACAAACTTCAATAGCCTGTCCCTTTAACCTATACAATCAAATTCTAACTGCATAATTGGCACACTACGTCCATGGACAGACCAGTGGAGAAAATAAAAAAAAAACGCAGGAGAGACAGCGGTCAGTTAAACCTGCAGCACAACCATGAACCACGGACGTTTATCCATGACCAACCAAGGACGGGCATGACCAACCGCTGACAAACCACGACATTCACACCCCAACTGCATCAATACACAACCTCACATGGACGCTTTCACGCCCTAGGACTGTGGCCTGGACGTCTGCCTGAGGGTGCTACAAGCTGTGTGTGTGTTTGTGTCACATTTTCACATCACTGTGCTACACACTCACACACACACGCACACACTCATTCACATCACGCTCCTAACTACACACACCTGTGTGCACTTATCGTGCAATTAAAGTTGTGTTATAAATAGCCCACACTGGCCAGACGTGAGTCATTAGTCCGGTATCGTTGTTGCCAATGTGATTACGCTCTCACTAAATAAAGGATATGTGCTCACTCTCTGCATTTGCGCCTCGCACTTTATCAGCCACTAATGGCAATTCGGTTTAAGCCGTTCGGCTCGCCGTTGTCACAGAACGACTCCGTTTCATCAAGTGCAGCAGAGAGCCTCCTCAAATTTCTGCCAACACCGGGAAGATGACGAATCCCACTGGCCGACGGCTTGCCCTGAGAGCATGCTACAGCAAACACGCACTCGCGCTGGGGCCCGGAGGAGGAAAAAGATGGAGAGAAACAAGCTGGCAGCAAACGCATGCATCCCATGGAGCACAGGCATGGTGAAAGACAGCCTGCTGGTGAGTCAAAATAAAGAAGAGGAAGCACTGCAGCATCTGGCATGGCTGAGTCAGGGAGAACAAGACATACAGGACGACATTGCGGAGTTCCTGGAACTGGAACCTGCCACCGGCTTACCCGAGAAGAACGTTGGGGCCCCTTTCACTGGTGCCAAACAGGTATGGGCACACACACACCACCTAATCTGTTTGGTGAGGCCTTCCAGGGCACTGTCGGTGACCGCCAACCACCGTCCAGAGCACCGTGCCAGCCAGGGACCTGCTCCACCCATTCCAGAGCCCGATGACCTGCCAGAGCTCATACCACCTGCTCTGATGCACCCTCCTTCTCTCTCCTCACCCGTGCATCACATCCTAGAGCTCCTACCAGAGGCCCCAGATGTCAATGTCAGCTTCGCCTTCCTTCTTGAGCCACATATCGGCCTGGCACTCCCTCCTGAGCCCTGTATCGACCCTGTAGTAGCACTGATTCCCAGTCCCAGCCCCAAACTCGCTCACAAGCCCAGTAGCGACCCGCTCCCACTCCCAGGTCTAGTTGTCGCCCCGACCCTAGCTCTGACATTTGTGTAGGCCCTGTAGCACCCCTTAAAAATGTGTCATAGCCCCGAAGTCCCTCCTGAGCATTCTATCGGCCCCGCACTCCCTCCTGAGCCCAGTATCGCCCTGTATTTAAATTTTTTCAAATTCTTATTCAGATCGTATTTATCACATACACATGCAGTGAAATGTTTTTATTCCGCATATCCCAGCATATGAATTTGAACGCTGGGGTCAGAGCACAGCGTCAGCCAGAACGAACGGCGCCCCTGGAGCAAGTGAAGTTAAGGGCCTTGCTCAAGGACCCAATGATGGTAGCTTACCCGGTGCGAGGCTTGAATCCCCGATCCTCTGAGCACTGACCCAGAGCCTTACCAGTGAGCCACAACATCCTCTCCCTGTAGTAGCACTGGTCCCCAGTCCTGGCCCCGAATCCGCTCATGAGCCCAGTAGCACCCTCGATTCCACTCCCAAGCCACATTTCGGCCCCATAGACACTATAACCTCTAGTTTCAGCCCCAAACCTCCTCCTGAGCCCAGTATCGGCCACGTAATAGTACTGGTCCCCAGATCCCTTCCCCGAACCCGCTCAAGAGCCTAGTCTCGGCCACGAACAAGCTCCCAGACCCTGTATTGGCTCTACTCACATGCCCGGGTCTAGCACCGGCCCTGTATTTGCCCTTAGGCCTGATAACTGTAGGGAGGGAGACCCAGGCAAGGCCACAAAGAGTGTTGTGGCTGCCGCTCTGCATTGGACGTTGTTCCGTTGCCAGGCCCGTCTAAGGACGTCACTCCGTCCCTCAACTCGCCTGAGGATGTTGCTAGGTATGCCTACTTGGTGGAGGACATCGCTCAGTCGACCACCTCCACCACGGATATCATTCATGCCTCGCTCCCCCCTCTGGCTGCGTAGGCACACCGTGACCTCTAGTTCGCCGGGTCTGTCGCTCCCACCTCTGGCCTCGTTGTCACCGTTGTTCCCCCCTTTGGCTTCACTGGCATCTCCACAGCCCACGTGGCCCGGCCTTTATCTCCACGAATGGCGATACGGTCGAAGCCGTTCGGCTTGCCGTTTTCACAGACGCGATGCCAGGCAACACACCGACTCAAAGAATAGGTCCTCTCTCTGCTAAAAAACCATTCCACTGCTAGTCTAGCCACACTCTTCGCTAAGAGTAATTACCTCACTGGCTACATACTGACTGATAAAATGTAGACAAAATAATAAAAACTGCATCATACCTGTACCGACTCCGAGATCATGGCGTCGTTAAACAGCTTTTTGGATCTTCCCTTTTTATTACTCATGAACATGCGTAAAGGTAGAGTATTTTAAAGTATATTTTCAAACAGTTTTGATGTATTTATTTACGGATTCATAAAAGCACTCCGGTTGAGACACTCTGAATAAGCGCTTCTAAAAATTGGTGGACTTGCACACTTAAGGAACAAAATTGGAAGCATACACTTGTCTAGAACGTCTTTGTATTTTATAGCATTACGTTATTCCTTCCCTGGAACTAGGAGACTCAAACACTGTTCCAGCATGACAAGGCCCCTGTGCACAAAGCCAAAGCAAGACATGGTGTGTTAGAATTACCTGTAAACCTATATCTATAAACACCTATATAATATAATATAAATACACTATAATATTAACCGGAACACCAACTGCATCCCAGACCTCTTCACCCAAAATTAGTATCTGGATCTAGTGTATTGTGCAATCAAATGTAGCCAGTCACCTACCTGCATGGTTTTATAACCATGGAGAACCTAAAAAAATTTATATATTATAAAATAAAAGAGCTCACACAGACACAGACAGGAGAATGTGCACAGAAACTCGGCGCAGATATTAACACAGGTACTGGATTGAAAGAGGGGAATCTTGAGCAGTAAGGTAGAAACTCCACCATGCCATCCTTGTGTTAGTCTTCTACAGTGCACCACAGCAGTTATCTACCTTTTATATACTGCTGTCATATAAACAGTAACAGTATGAAATATTGCAACTTCAGGAGACACACTCAGGAAAAGTGATTTTTATCATTGGACATCAACATTAATGCACTGCCTTCCAATGTTGCCTTGGGACAATATTATTCATTCAAATATGATAATAATAGGGTTTTCTTGGGGCAGTGACTGACAGGATAGTGACCGTATTCTCTATGATCCGGACATCTGTCTACATTAGGCAGAGAAACTGACATTGGGTCTCATTTATCAAGCTGAACACAAACGGATTTGTTCGTAAATGATTGGCAGGAAAATTTACACATGGAATTTGGGGCTCATAAAATTCCGTTCATTCAGAAAAACAAAAAAATGTCTGTGTCCTACGCGTGTCTCCTGGGTGTGAGGAAACTTTAAATTCTTTTTTTTTTTTTTTTATTTTTTTTTTTTTTACGGAATCGACATGGCCCCTTTATTGAGCACGCCTTACAGCAATCTGTGTGGGGTGTGCAATATGGACAAAATAATCACACAGAGTTTTAAAATGCGATTTTTAATGCAATTTTATTTGCGATAAAATTGTTTGTTCTCTTCCAAAACATGCTACATTCTAATGTATTCAGTGCACAAGAAGTGCATAACAAAATATTTCGCAATGAAATAACATGGCATTAACAGGCTTGATAAACAAAGCTGTAATAAACTGTCTTTAAAACGGACAACATAAAATAAATTAAGGTTAACTAACGTCTAACTAACTTAAATCGTACTCATAACAAAAAATATATTTAGAGTTGTTTTTCAGCGGCAAGTGAGCTCTAATTGGTTAACACATTAAACATATGCCCAATAATGTTCCAGTATTCCGAATTAAAATGTAAATAAATAAATGGATAAAATCGTAGCCTAATGCGGTTTAGTAATGTGCTCATGCATGTGCTGAAATCACCATTGTTTTGCGATTGCTATTAATTGCACAGCCCTAATGCTGTTGCACACTTGATAGTTCACTGAGCCACTGGAAAAGTTTGTAAACTAAGCTTTTAATTTCTTTACAATATTAATTGAAGAATGTAAAAAAAATAAAAAGAAATGAAAAGAAACTGCACATCACAAATCAAGGCAAATGATGTGGATAGTTTGACTATAACAAAAGAATTGCTGCATTTTGAACAGAGGCGTGCTGCTCATCAGCCGATGCCGCCACAGCCAAGCCCTGGACCCAGCGTCACCCCCCGTGTGCCCCCCGCCTGCAACCAAGTACCAAAACTTGCCCCCAGTTTTTTTAAGCCCCAAGGTAGGGACCAGCTCAGGCCCCCCAGTCCCAGTGAAGCCCCTACTCATCCCTGTAGCCCCTATTAGGCCCCTGATAGCCACAATAGCCCCCATAGAGCCCCGCCTAGACACTGCAGTCAGGATAGAGCCCCTTGCAGCCGTTAGCTCAGCCACTGAAGCGACCGCAGAGCCCCATGGAGACACTGAGGTCAGTGTAGGGCCCTGTGCAGCCATAGGCTTTAGTGTAGGAGCATCTGGGGAGCCCTGTCAAGACACTGAGGTCAGGGTAGGGCCCTGTGTGGTTGGTAGCCAGGTTATAGAGGCCCCGATAGGCGCTGCAGTCACTGTAGGGCCCCTTGCAGCCATAGGCTCAGGCACAGAAGCCGCTGCAGAGCCCCGTATAGACACTGAGCTCAGTATAGGGCCCTGTGCAGCCGAGGGCTTAAGTGTAGGAGCAGCTGAGGAGCTCGTCGAGTCAGTGAGGTGAGGGTAGGTCCCTGTAGGGCCGAAGGCCAGGTTGTAGAGCCAGCTACAGAGTCCTGTGTAGCCGTAGAACCCCCTAGTGGGTCCCAGTCCGTCCCTACCAACCCACTGACCCCAGATGCTCCTAGTTCAGGTCCCGAACTGGCCCCTGTGGCCCAAAAAACTGGCCCAAAGACTGTGTTACGGGGTGCCGGTTCCCGCCCCCCCCACCCTTGGCCTGGTTTGTGCATGTTACGGTTCACTCGGTCGACTGCCTCGACCTAGGACGTGGCTCATGCCTCGCTCCCCCCTCTGGCCTCGGCACCTTCCTTGCTTCCCCCTCTGGCCTCAACGCTTCCCTCACTCCCCCCTCTCGCTGCCTATGCACATCCAGCGACGACCTCAGATTCACTGGTCTCACTGCTCCCCCCTCTGGCCTCACCGTGCCCTCTGCTTCCCCCTTCGACCTCGTTTACACCTCCATGTTGCTCATGGCCCTGGCCCCCCCGCCGCCCTCATGTGGGAACACCGGGAGGTGTTCCGTGGAGGGGGGATACTGTAACGGCAGTACTGGACTCCGCCCATCGAGCCGGCGTCACACGCCACGTAATGAACTTTGAACTTCCGCATTTGGCTATAAAAGGCTGTGTTTAACAGCTATGCCTGGTCGGTTAATGTTGGGACTAATCCTCGTTTACGTTCAGTGTAAGTTGGACTGTTCTGCTGTTTATGCGAGTGCGTTATTGTGTTCATTGTTGCTAGCCGTTTTCTGGCCGTGTTTGGTTTCATTTTCAAGTGCGCGCGCTGTGTCTGTTTACTCGCGCTTCTGTTTTGTTTAGTGTTTGCACCGTGTGTGTTATTAAAAGCACCTTCGCATTTAGATCCTGTCTCCTCGCTTCCCTCGCACGTGACAAGTGCCTTTGAGCAGAAACCCATGGTTAAAGAATAGTATGGGGTTTGTTTTGATTTTTAAAGGATGAAAGCTGAATTGTGAAACGATGTTAATTCCAAGCAACACTGCTAGCATGTTATCACCTGGGCACAATGTCGACCTTTTTCTTTTCTCCTTTATTTTCATGACACAAAATTTACTTGTCACCCACTTAAGTCGTATCTAATTTCTCTTTTTGTTCGCACGTCCTGCAAGTTGCTCTATCTAAAGAATTTGTTGTTAGAAAAGTACAAAAAACAAAACAACACACTTTCTACATTATTTATTTTTTGTTTAGTCGTTATTTAGTTTCCAATCTATGCAGTTCACCATTTAGGACGTTTTGTGCATGTTTCTATATGCAAATGACCATATGGAACAGGCTTTGAATCTTAATGGTGATTAACATAAATAAGCAATCTCAATAGATGGATATAACGTTTTGGAAGATGGAAATACAAACAGAGATTAGGGCCCAGATGCAGATCAAACTTAGGTTCATTTTCCAGAAACAAAACTTGAGCAAAAGGTAGAAACAGAAAAGGGCTTGGGAAAATGGCGCTGGTTAACCTCCAACAGAAACGTGGAACTTGGCGTGGCGCACGAAGCCTAACTGTGGCTTGATTCAAGATGATTTCTGTGAATATAAGAAGCACAAAAAGTCAGCAAGGCTTGGTAAAGTCTTTGGGCAAACAATACTTTGCGTTTGTCCCGCGTTGTAGTGCTGTTTATATAGCGGGTGACCCGGAAGTGAAACAACGCGGCGAATGACAACACCGGAAGTGAACGGCTCTGAACCGGAAGTGGTTAATACTCCGGTGAATGGGACCGCAATGTTACAATGGATGATTTATGGGCGCAGTATAGACAAAACTATTGGTCTACACTTGATCATTACACCCATACCGCTTAAATAAACGTCCTATTCCAGATTTATTGGAATAGACATGCGGTGAGGCTCATGGCTGGTGACGCACTTCCTCTTTCAGTCAGATTCAGTAGATTAGCTTGAATTTACTAGTTAATTAGCTGTTAGCACATTTACAACTGGTTATATGTTTGTATTTCCTATATTAGCATTCTTTACATACACGTTTTGACAAGGAAAAATGTATTATGCATTACCTCCTGCTCTGAGTGGAAATCCAGTTATTATATAGAATAGGTTTCATTTTTTGCTGCTAGAGAGTCAGTGCTTGGCATCTCGTTGGAGAAAACGTACAATAGCAGAACAAGCATAAACCCTTGAGCCCATCCTCCCTTTACAGCAGCAGAGATACTGGCTTTCTCATCTCGTGCTTTTTTAATGCTGTTTTATTTTTCATCACCGACACTAAATGTGTTATACACATACATGAAAGAGTGCAGTTCAGTCAGGCTGCTTGCGTTGATGTACTTGCCGTACTGCTTGCTGTTAGGTTTGGCGGTATGGATCCGTTCTGGGTGGACTCCCGCGCCCGTCCGAA
>JAOUQX010055297.1:0-16408 GCA_028566295.1 Liobagrus marginatus | reverse complement strand
ACACACACACACACACACACACACACACACACACACACACACACACACACACACACACACACACACACACCCCAAAATTTTTTTTTTATAATAATAGCAATGTTATTAAACAAATTTGTGTCCTCATAAATCACAAAAACAAGAACACGTACATATTGACAAGTCTTTCTTTAAGATGGATGACTTTGTGTTTCCTGGGTAACATAACAGACTGCATTACGCTTCCTCATCACCGAGATCATGTTTATTGTTTACTTATATAACATTCTAATCGCACAATGTATAGCGCTTTGTAGAACAGGTTGACAAAGTATGTGTGTTTTAATATGTAGCCTTCATTTGGTCGTGACTCACATCCTGCCACTGGTCCTCCTCCTCCTTGAGTTTGTTGTACTGGTTGTGCAGCCGTTCGTGTCGTGTTTGGCTGTGCAGTGACACAGAGTCCACGTCCTCCTCTTCACTGCGCATGTCAATCAAACTGACGCTCCTGTAAACAGCAAAACAAAGGCAAAACAAAAACACGTTAACAGGTTTTTGCACAAAGTCCAGGCCGAGACCTTGAGGCGAGGATTAAAGGTTCAAATCCAGTGAGGAAAGACGAGGAAACCAAAGCAATCCAGCACCAGTAAACTAGGAACCAGTCTTAATGATTGAGTACATTCTCAACACCATCATGCTGCTGTAAGGCCAGAATGTGTCAAATAAAATTGTGTATTTATTCTCTGTATGTTCACAATAAACTGATTTAGATTCAACATTTTAATCGGCACATTTGTGTGTAGGAAGTTAATGACATGCACACATTCTTCAGCAAGTCAGTGAGAGAGAGGTCACCAGAACAGATGACCAAAATAAAAACAAACAGGCACTTACTCGGTTTCATCTGAAACACTAGAAGACTTGGGGGCGACTCTAGAAGGTTAGAAAGTTAGGAAAGGAGACAATTGTGAGCTTTGGATAAAAGCAATAAAAATAGTAATATTTTGTTTTTGATTTGTTATACTTTATTAATAAATGATTTTGAAACTGGAGTCAAAGCACAGGGTCAGCCAGATTGAAGCGCCTTACTCAAGGACCCAACTATGGTACCTTGCTAGTTCCGAGACTTGAACCCCACTCCTCTGATCACTGATCCAGAGCCTTAACCGTTGAGCGACCACATCCCAAATAATAATAATAAAAAATACAGCTACAAGCAGCAATTAACTGGGTCGAGCCCAATTTAGGTACACTAATAGATCATGTATATACAAAAGATGTTCAGTAGGAAATTCTAGAGGTTGTGCAGCTGAAGAAATAGCCAGTTCGTAATTCCCGCGTACCTCATATACAATAGATTTATGCTTTATACTCCTAAATAGTGTTTGTGGCTGACAAACACCCATATTTAAGATTTAATTCGGTTCGTGAACAAGAGGTGGAAATAAAGGGCTACTAGAAGTGAAAAGAAATGACTTTATATGAAATCCTGTATTAGTGTACTACATAGGCTGCCTAAGTTTCAGGTGGAGTATACTTTACAAATCCTATGTAGTGCACTTGGACAAGTAATTGAGTACTATTTTAGGGCATTCAACATTTGTACGGAAAACATTCAGAAGTAATGAAGTAAGGGCATCTATTTCTGCATCTTTATAAAATAACTTAGCATGTGACGTATGCGCTAAACTAAAGCTCTGAGCTAAAGTTTGAGTCATAACTTAAATACACGTTATAACTAAACGGAATAACTTGTGAATTTTATCCTACCGTCATCCTGGTTATTTGTTAACGTTTATAGCACATTGTAGACAAAATGCATACTGGGTTTATACACCGTGTTTACCTTTAATGCTGGATTAAGTTGCCGTGGTGACACTGCGACGGCATAGTGGAGTTTAATAGTGACGTGGTTTTATATTAAATAACTGACTTGTTGGATCTATAAACCTCAATGTTGGTATGGTATCATATCATATTGTGTTCTCTTGGCATGCCAAATTTCATAACTTTTGGCTTAGAAGAAATTGTACTTCACATTGGAACACATTGAAGAGGAAAAATAAATATTACGTAACTTTTCGAACGAAAACAATAGGGCTAATAATGCTGCAGTACTTGGATCCCCAATAATAATAATAATAATAATAAGATAGTTGCAAGCAGCAATTATCGGGGTCAAGCCCAATTTGTAGTCTTTGTAGTAATAAAAGATTCAGATAAAACACTTCTAGAAATTAATATTGTCTCTTCTTTATATTGCCTATAAGGAAAACATCAGTAAATGTGTTACATGACAGTATATCTGTAAACAATGTATGTATTTTCATAAATAAACAATTGTAAGACAGAACTGTCTTTTTGTTTAGTAGCCCTAAAAACAATAATAATAATTATTATAAAAATAAATGTCATAGTATAAAACAAGCTGAAAATATGAACGTCAGCTTCCTTTATAGATCATTTCAATTTGATTCACAGACAGCACATAGATTGCCATAGACATTGTCATATCCTGATGTCAGCCTGCTGAACCGCCGCACATGAACTTCGATCCGAACACACGTGATCGAGCTCAACAGGAACAAAACCCAAACCCGATTTATTGATAATTCTTTGAGAATTAGGTCACATTCACATAACACGCCAATGAAAAGCACTTAGGTGTAGGTTCTAGACGTCTGATTCAACTACGGAAAATAAATGATTGTGTTTTTACAGGCTAAAAGCAAACTCTTTTAGACTTCTATTCAGACGCCACACTAACAAAACAAAACTGGTTGTGGTTGGCTGCTTTGGGTTCAAACGGGTCATGTATGCAACATAGTCAAGTGTAAAGTGTACGTGTGAGTAAGTGAAGGAGCTCCTCACATTAAGTGGAACACATCATCATCCAGGCAAAGTGTGTGTCGGGCATCAGGGTCAGGTAAAGGTAAAGCGCTTCGTGCTTGGGTCTTGCCCAAAACATCAATGTACCCACCCACCATGTCTGATTTCTGCTCATTCAGAAGTGCAGAGCTTTTTATAGGCATCCCATCAATATCTGCAGGGGGCGGAGTCACAGATCTAGGGGTGGGGCTGAGATTATAGCCATGGCTACTAAAGCAACAGATGGGAAAAGAAATAACATGAAGCAGCAGTTGTAGTATTTTGAGTTCAAACCAAACATGGATGCTGAAGGTTGTTGGATCAAGCAGGAAAAAAAAAAATCCACGTCAGATTAGTTACAAGAGAACATATACGCTCAAGTATGTTTAAATACTTTTATATAATTCTATTATATAAAAATAAAGTATATAACTCCATAACTAAACCCAAATTCCTTATTATGCCTTTCATTTTTGTCTGAAGCATACAGGTGCATCTCAATAAATTACAATGTGGTGGAAAAGTTAAAAAAGATTTATTTCAGTAATTCATCTCAAGTTGTGGAAATTGTGTATTAAATAAATTTATTGCACACAGACTGAAGTGCTTTATGTTTTTGGTTCCTTTAATTGTGATGATTTTGGCCACATTTAACAAAAAAAAACCCCACCAATTTACTATCTCAAATTCACTTATTCATCACATACACAGTGAAATGTTTTTATTACACATATCTCAGCTTATGAATTTGAACGCTGGGGTCAGAGTGCAGGGTCAGACAGAACGAACGGCGCCCCTGGAGCAAGTGAGGTTAAGGGCCTTGCTCAAGGACACAATGATGGTAGCTTGCCTGGTGTGAGGCTTGAACCCCCAACCCTCTGATCACTCAATCAACTAACTAGAATACTTCGTAAGACCAATAAAAAAAAAAAACATTTTACTGAATTGTTACTGTATATGTACTACACATATACAGTAAACGTACATAGTTTCCAGAAGGCAAACAATTCACTACAGATGTTTTTTTTTATTGGTCTTATGAATTTTACTAATTAGTTGGGAGTGAATTAGTGGGTTTATGTTAAATGTGGCCAAAATAATTAATCACACTTTAAAGAACCAAAGACTTAGTTATATAATTAATTTATTATAAATAAATAAATTAATTTAATACATAAGTTCCACAATTTGAGTTGAAGTACTGAAATAAATTAACTTTTCCACGACATTCAAATTGATTAAGATGCACCTGTATTACCAGAACGTAATATTCCCCACATTGGCCCCTACATTGGAGACATTGTGGACATTGCAGAGTGTGGACCATGAATAGGGTGCAACGCTGGTTTTTGTACCATTAGTAATACAGTGGAACCTCTCATAACGAGCATAATTCGTTCCAGAATCTTGCTAGTTATGTGAAGCACTCGTTAAGCAAAACAAATTTTCCCATATAAATCAATGTAAAACACGATAATGCGTTCCATGCAAAAAAAAAAAATCATTTTATTTTTTACGTTTATTCAAATAAAATGACATACTTATAAATTGTTAAGGATCGTAACAACCTGGAATGCAATTTCGATTTGGGAAGAAAAATCAAAACTAGCTTATTATTTATTCTTCCTCTTCCCCTTTCTGCATCACTCGTTATGCGAAATGTTGCTCGTTAAGGGAGCAATTTTTTCAAATTGTTTGAAAACCTTTTTTTTTTTATTTTTAATTTTGCCAAATTTTTTGCCTCGTTATGCGAATTATTCGTTATGAGAGATTCCACTGTGCATAGTTCTTGGGGGTGGACTTTTACCAAATGGTACATCGGACATTGTCCAACACCACCTTCACGGTCAGCCCCTTTGAGGGTTAGCTATGGAACGAAGAGACATCATTTTTGGTAAATAGGATTCAAATTAAAGTCCTGAACTCGCATTCATGGACATATTTTGGTTACAATGATTTTAAGGAGAGCCTGGTGTCTGGTGGTACAACCTTTACATTTTTGGGTAGGCAGGTAAGTAAACTTATGTCTTTTTCTTTTGTTTTAAATCAGTTTGCTATTTGTTAATGACAGTTTTGTGACTTGCCACCATTTCTAAAAACGCACCAACAAAGACAGCTAGCCTGTTTAGCTAACGACATTCTGGGTAAGCGTTCTGCATTCCAACAAACCCCACCCCTGTCTTGAGATTGGCTGATGACTTATAAGCACCATGAACGCACCGATCAGTCGAATCAGCAGCGTTGGACCATACCATAAGGCCGTAGAGCCTTATATGACAGAGCTATATGGGGAAGTGGTAGCTCAGTGATTAAGGTGTTGGATTGCTGATCCGAAGACCGGGGTTCAATTCCTAGCACCGCCAAGCTCCATCTTATGGGCCCCTGAGCAAGACCCTTAACCCTTAACTGCTTGGATGGAAATCGCTCAGGATAAGAGCGTCTGCTAAATGCTGTAAATGTAAATATAGAGACGAAAAGTCTGTTAACCCTGTTAACTGAATGACGCTGAACTGGACAAAAGTCAGGCTGTCCACCAATTGGCATAATTTATTTCACCAGGAAGGTTAATTCATTGTGTTTGGAGCTAAACACAAGCGCTCGAACATGCTAGGCGAAAAAGTGTTGAAGGTTTTTTTTAATGTGCCGCAGGAAGTTCCTTATTTTTGACTGGAATCAAGTGTAAGACACCTGTACAACTGAGCGTAGTAGGTTGAAATAAAATAAAGAAATAAATAAAATAAATAGCACTCCCCAATACGATGTTCAACTGTTTTGCTGTGTTATTAGTCTGGGCAATCCCACTCGATCTTAATATTAATCTCAGGTTAAATTTCTGCATTCTCACACATTAAGGCCACTGAACTTCCTGAACGCGCCTAACCTCTCCTGCGTAGTTTGTTTTTCCTGGCCGCCGGTTTTGAGTTTTGCCTGGTCTTGACCGCACCCGGACTTTTTGCCATGGCCATCACCAAGTTTAGGCAGAAAGGCGTTAAACTGATTCCCGCTTGGATTTTGGTACGATCCTGACCTCCTTGCAAGCATGTCATCTTTCTCCAGGTTAGCAAGGAGACGTCCATCGTTATACTGGTCATTATCGGGATGATTGGAGCGGTCATAGCGAACAGCATACGTCGGCATCGAACCAAGAACGTCGGCCTTGGTTTGAGTCCCGGATGACGGCAGCTTCAGCTCAGGTTTGACCTGTTCAGCTCTGTTAAAAAAGTGCCAAGTCTTAAACACAAATGTACTAAAGACCACACACACACACACACACACAAACACACACACCTAGACTAACACGATGTTAGCCGTAAACCTCCCCAAACCTGTGAGCCATCTCAAAAGTGTGTCAACTCATGCCAGGAAATTTCAGTTACCATATATTAGTACGCCCAACATGTGGTACACACCAACCAGAATAGTTTGTTCCCTTAAACACAAGGGGGGGTGAAGCTCAGGGACGTCAAATTATCAAAAGTGGAAAAGCAAATAATCGAACCACCATCATCACAGCAAGATCACGGTTTCGATTCCCGATTCCCAGGGTGCTTCTGTGTGGAGTGCTTGTGCGGGTTTCCCCGGGTACTCCAGTTTCCTCCCGTCTCCAAACACGTGATTGGGCATAGGTGAATGTGCTACTCTAAATTGTCCATAGGAGTGAATGTGTGTGTGAATGGTTATCTGTCTCCAAGTGTTAGCCCTGCGATTAACTGCTGATTGTACAGGATGTACACCGCCTCCCACCCTAAGTTAGCGGGGATAGACTCCAGTGCCCCCACGACCCTGAACAGGATAAGCACTAAACAATGAAAAAAATGAATGATATAAAATACTATGTGCTATTTTTTTATGATGTCAATCATTTTAATCACTGTCTATGGTCAAAACTCGCCCACAAAAAAAAAATTGGAACATTTCCTGTTCTAATACACGGAGACATGCGATTTCAAGGCATAAGCTATATTTAGCTATAGACAAGCTATATAGCACCAATATAATATATCTTAAAGACTTTTATTATATGTCCTCACTTTCTGTTGTCTAGCTAATGGATTTCACTTATGTTTGTAGCATATTTAGTGTCGCTGGGGCGAGTGCGAGCTCATGGGGTTATTCTTGTTCTGCTGCTAGCTAAAAAGAAATTCTGTATCAAAAAACTTAACACATCTCAAACTGGAGGTCATAAATAGCGGTTTTATATTTGTGTCACGGTCAGTGGATACAATTGCATATGAATAGTGATGTTTTTTGAGCCGCTATAAATATAACTTTCTTGGTTACATTTTCTATCTTGTGTGCTAATATGAAATAGGTGCTCAATGCGCAGGCAGCCAATTTAATTGAGTGAAATTACACGCATCACATGATTAACATTCGTGCTGTAGCAGTGTTTGTAAGTGGCGACGAGTAATATAATGCAATGCTAATCAAGTAGCATGCTATGCACCATTAGTTAGCCGTCTAGCTGATCGGCTTTCGCATTGAAACAGACATGCAGACCAGAATACACAAACAATCAAACGTTAAAACAAAATTACTACAGGTTTAGACAATTTGCTATGCCGCAAACCCAACACCATGCAAGCGCACCTTTGTCCCACTTTAAATCGCTTTGTTTTTATGTTCCTATCCAAAAGCGGATCTCTGGATACGCTCTCGCTTTCATTCCGAACCCAATCGGCTGGACTCGTTTCTTTCATAGCGGCAGGCTGCGGGAGGAATCGATTAAACGCTCTTCCACTCGCTTTCTGAAACGCTCCAGTCCGCCGGGCCATCATGTCATCCTTTGTTACATCTGGCTGTCTGTCTTTCTCTTCCTCTGCCTCCTCTTCCTCCTCGTACTCCTTCTCATCCTTTGCTTTCTCAGCCAGTCTCATCTCAAGAGTCTTTCGCTCGGCAAGGGTCAAAGGGCGCCTGGGGTCAGAAACGGACAGCTGCAGGGATTTCAAGGGTGACGACGACGCCGGGCTGGTTGGGCCTCCACTACGCAGATGCGTTTATGATCACGGACAAATATAGCGGGAAAACGGAAATAGAAAGCATGAGACACAAGTGGAGATGAAAATACAGTGTAGTCTTTAACAGAAATGGGTAACCCATGCTCAATAATGCACTTTCTCCTGCTTGTTTTCCAACTGTCCCCGCTCTACCCACGGCTGATGACCTAAATCAGGTGTTTGCCAGAAGCTGGAGACACCCATTCACTTGGTCTTCCCTTCCCACTCCACCCTCTGAGATAGTATCTTCCAGCTTCTGATTGACTAAAAACACACCTGATCCAAGTAATCAGCAGTGGGTAGAGCGGGGACAGTTGGAAAACAAGCCAGACAAAAGAACTTCAGAAACATGGCTCTGCGCACCCCTGGTCTATAAAAGGTCTAATGCAGGTATTTAAAAATTCTCGAATAGATATTACGCCACTTCCTCCACATCAACACAAACGCACGCGCACACACACACACCATTTAGCAGACGTATCTTATCTTATCCAGAGCGACTTAAAACCGAGCAGTTGAGGGTTAAAGGCCTCGCTCAGGGGCCCAGCTGTGGTACATTTGCAGTGTTGGTAATCGAACCCCGGTCTTCGGATCAGCAGTCCGACACCCTAACCACTGAGCTACCACTTATCCTCCCACAACACACACACGCACACACACACATGCGTGCACACTACTCTTTGTAAATAGAAGGAATCTCCCATGTCAGCAGGCTCTAACCGGTACTTTTTACTGCACTTATTTTTTTACAAACGAGGGATTAAGCATTTTCTGGCACCCTAGTAAGCTTTAGGTCCCATCACCTCTTATCAGTTCTTACAAGCAACACCTCTAATCTTTTGTTGCCTTCAGCTAAATAAGTATAATGCTGTAAAGACAAGTACAGGGCTACACATGCCTGCATCAGTTTCAGAGCATCGAGCAAGTAGTGAGATGTGTGTGTGTGTGTGTTTAAAACTCTCTATATAGTCAATATGGCCAAGCATGCATGTGTATCCTACACTCTCTCTCGCCCTGAGCTCATCCCCGCGGTGGGCATGGCAACAGTCGCTGAGGAGAGGAGGCGTTGCAGCGTCTCTGACTCATTCTTCCCACCCTCTTCCTCCTGTCTTTCCTCTTCCCAGGAAATGCTGTCCATCTTAGTTACGCCCCCGAACGTCACAAATCGCTTGCGGTCACCAGGGGAACGCCCCCGGGGACAAGCCGGGTCACTGAGGGAAACCGTCACCGTGCCGGAGGTGTTGCGGCAGGACTGACACAGAGGGGGCGAGTCACTACACCACACACACACCGCCACACACACACACACACACACACACACACACACACACACACACAGTTATATGAAGGTAGAGAAAATGTGAAAAGTGAAAACAATTCAAGGTATGAATCTCTCTCTCTCTCTCTCTCACATCCACCCGCACACAGACAAAGTTCTCTATCCATCAATTCTTTACAGAACACTTTAACACTATTATTCTATATAGATATGCAACATCTACATCAACATACAGCAAAATTCACTAGCGATACAGCCTCAACTAGCCACTCTAATCTTTCTGGGGTGCCAAAACAATCCTAGCGTGTCACTGATCTTTTTCCACTTCAAAACAGCAGCCAGACTTCAGAACTCAAACTTCATGTCGTCGCGACATGATGGAGAGAGTTTGTTGCGTACACTACTTGGTCTAGTTAACAGCCAATACGTAAGCTACAGGTCAGAGGTCAGGCACCTGTACTCGGTGCGCAGCTGAAGTTTTTGCCACTTCTCCAGGTCGGATTGACTCATGGCTGTCTGAGCCACTGACTGCTTCTGATCCCGCTGTGGTTGGGCCCCAGTCTGGCTCCGCCTCCTAGCCAGGTCATCTTTCCTTACATGAGGCAAAGCGGCCTGTCGGAAAGCCTCCGTCTCTCCCTCGTCATCCTGTTTCTCCCGTGCTTTCTCAAGGCTCCCTAAGGAGTTGTCCTTAGGAGTTATGATTGACACTTCAGCTGGAGCCGCTTCACTGTGGAACGACATGGTGGACACAGCTATGATCAACATAATAAGAGTCATGAAGCATTACTTACTAAGGATTACGGCCAATATTAATTCTTTATTTAGATTTTGTTTTTTGTTTTTAGTATTTCTTGCTATTTTTTAAAAATTCATTAATTCATTCATTATTTAGCGGTTATCCTGTTTAGGGTCGTGGGGGCACTGTAGTCGATCCCAGCTAACTTAGGGTGTGAGTTAGGGCGGGGTACATCCTGTACAATCAGCAGTTAATCACAGCGCTATCACTAAGACAGACAACCGTGCACACACACATTCACTCCTATGGATAATTTTGAGTAGCACATTCACCTTTGCACAATCGTATGTGTTTGGAGGCGGGAGGAAACCGGAGTACCCGGGGAAAACCCCGTGCAAGCAGGGGGGGGTACATGCAAACTCCACATAGAAACAACCTGGGAATCAAACCCATGACCTTCTTGCTGTGAGGCAGGCGTGATAACCGCTCTGCCACCGTGCCGCCCGCTATTTTTAATTGCACTACTAGAGACTAGAATATGCTTCTTTCTTATCGTGCATTACTGCCCGTGTGCATCATGCTGTTTTGTATATGTTTTATTAAAGCACCTGTTTTCAGTAGTCATCGAAAGCCTCTGCCACTTCTCGAGGTCTGACTGAGTGATACTCGTCTGGGACAAGGAATGACCAGGATCCCTTAGGGGCAGGGACCCGGTTTGAGTACGCCTCCTGGCTAGGTCGTCCTTCTGAACGTTTGGGACAACGGGCCGTCCCTGGCCGTCGTCATCGTCACTTTCATTGTCCTCGACCTTCTTCCCGTGAGCGATGAGGAAGGGGTTGTGTTTGCGGGTTACAATGGACGCCTCCGCGGAAGCGGTGTCCGAGTCACTGCGGTGGAGGGTGGCACACGGCAACGAAAAGAAGATGACAGTGGAAATGAACAGGTGCCTCAATGCCTCAGACTCTCAAACGATCCAATTCAATGTGAAAAGAGATCTTTCCCAAATAAACCAGACACTACCGGCATGTTTCCACCAAGGTCCTGAAACCTTCTGAGAAAATTATGAGCTCGGAAATAGTCCAGGACATGAACTTTACACGCTTTTTTAATTCCACTCCTATTCAGACCTTACTAATGATAAAAGAACGTGACGTCACGTTATTCAGCGGCTGGCAACGTTATGGCAGCGTTATGGCAAATTAGCCGACATGGAGGATGCTAGAAATGGTGATGGTTGTGCTCGTGTTCATCGTGTTCACTCTAATTTTATATCCGAATAGGATAAACGTTTTATGAATCTTCCCTTTGACCAATTAGCTCCACAGATCACAACCTACAGTATTCTAGAGATGATGCTACATAGCTGTTGCATCCAGGAACTAGCATTAGCGCCGATTTATCTGGTGGAAAACTGCAGTTTAAAAAAATGGTTCCATCTAAAAACACACGGCTACATCACAAAAAAACCAATCCAAACTTGGACATGCACCGATGAAGCTCGCCTTCTCCCACATTACACACCTCTTCTTCTCCTGCTCCATCTTCTCCAACATCTCCAGCACGGCATGCTGGGACGAACGGCGGATTCCCTCCCAGCGCTCCCGGTCCTGTGTGCTGCTGCACGAGCTCGGTAGGAACTGATGCGCGGCAGTGGGTTTTGGTCGGTTCATACGTGCCCTGCGGGACGCCAGGTCGTCCTTTTGGATATCTGGGACCTTTCGGGCTCCTTCGTCATCCTCCTCGTCGTCCTGTTCGTCCCACTCGTCGTCCCTCGGGAGTTCGTTATCGCATCGCCGGATGAGGTCAGGAGACGGAGATTTAGCCTGATCGGACTCTACGGTAGTCAGCTTACGGCTAGGGGAAGGATGTTGTCAGAAACATGAGCAGGAACGCAGAGGGGGCGGAGTTAGTATCAATCCAGCTGGTGAAACAGACCGCTATACACGGGAGAGCTTCGAAAAAGGAGATGGTTCAACCCCATAATCAATCAGCGAGAGAGAGGGACATTAAAAGAGAGTGAGAAAGAAACAAGAGAAAGTGAGCGAGACAGACAAAGAGAGCGTAAGAGACAGACATACGGCAAAGGAGTGAGAGAGTGAGAAAGAGCGTGAGAGAGACAATTTGAGATTGGAGAAAGAGTGTGTGTGAGAGAGACATTCAAGTGAGAGAAAGGGTGAGAAATAAAAAAACGAACGTGAGAGAGACAGAAAGAGAGAGAGAGAGAGAGAGAGAGAGAGAGAAACAGCCATAAGCTAAGAGAGTGGGAGAGAGACATAAAATGAGAGTGAGAGAGCAACAAGCACAGAATAAAAAAGAGACAAAGAGAAAGTGAGAAAGGCAAACTGAAAGATTGAGAGAGAGAGAGAGAGACGTATTGAGACATTGAAAGAGAAAACGAGAGCGTTAGAGAGAGAAAGAAAGTGAGAGAGTTAACCCCAACTCATCCAATGACTTTTCAAACATAATAATCATACTGTTTGTTAAAATGCTCTGTCACACACACACACACACACACACCTCTCTGGCTTTGCCTATCTCACACACTCGGGAACACAAACACATGCTCAAACACTCAGTCCTGTGTCCTCATAAATTCATGAAAACATGTTCACACACACGCGCGCGCACACACGCGCACACACACACGTTCCAATCCAAAACCCCCACAATCAGTGCTTTTGCGTTGCATACTGGTGAGCAAACACACAAACTCCCCCAGACAGAACGCACTCCATACGAAAGCGTTAGGCCCCAGTCACACGTCAATTTTATTTAACGATAGCCTTCATGCTATTAGTCCAGTTAGTCACTGCAGCATCCTGCTAACCTGCTGTATCGCGCCGAAGCAGGCAACACTTTAATTCCCGCCTTCTGGAACTTTCGCATCTTTTTAACTTCCGCCTCGTCGAGCTGAGGCTCCGCCCCAAAAGCAACCGCCCAGGCCACGGTTTTCTCGTCATTAATGCCGGCGCACTCCTCTCTGCAGAGGAACGTGCCACACACACACACACACACACATACTTTCGGGTAAATGAGGATGAAACCGTGTGTGTGTGTGTGTGTGTGTGTGCTACCACTGTGTGTGTGTTACCACTGCGTGTGTGCTACCAGTGCGACTGGCATGCCAGTGCTTTAAGTTTAAAAAAAAAAATACAGAAACTTTGGTCTTTGTCCAAGTTACCTAACGGGCGAGGTGGAGTTGCTGGCACTCCGGTGTTCTTCATCACGTTCACTTCTCCTCTTCCTCAGCTGTGCAGGGACGAAGGTGCTCTGATTACTCTTGTTGGGGAGGTACTGGTTAAAGGGCAGCGCAGCACGGGGCTCTTTAAAGGAGACACGACGAGTAGACATGTCGTCTTTCAGCACGTCGGGCAACTTCCTGTGGTCCGCATCCAAATCTGAGAAACGGAGAAAGAAAGAGACAGAGAGAGAGACAGTGAGAGAGAGATAATGAGAGAAAGTGAGAGAGAGAGAGAGAGAGAGACACTTGGACGGGGTGGGGGGACGACACATGAGCGATGAGAAAGAGTGAGAGAGAGACAAACAGACATTGAGAGTGATACGAATTCATCCAATGACTGTTCAAACATGATCATCGTAGTGTTTGTTTAAACGCTTGTGCACACACACACACACACACACGCACACACACAGGAGGTGATGTGACCGAAAGACAGGAACATTCAACTGAACTTTTTTATTTTTATTTTTTAACAGTGTAAGGTCCTCACAAGTATAGTGTCTACACAGTATTCACACACACACACGAGAAGTTTACACTTCTCGTGTGTCACGTGCGAACCTTCTAACACACTTGCCACTCGAAGATAACGCAGACTGCTGCTGCACTCTCATGCTCTCGCTGTGTGTGTTTGGGAGTGTGAAGCATGCTAACATGTTCATGATCAGCTACACACTTGGTGCCTTTTAAACACACAAATCATACAAGAACTATTTTGTTGATGTACAGTAGCTCTGTATATAATACACCTGGCATAAATACTGACCTGACAAATGGTCAGTGAACAAAGTTAGAATTAAACTAAAAATAATAATAATGGCACAGGGTAAAGCCTTATTAGGTATGTTCATGACTATTGGACTATCCAGGTAATGATTTATGGAATGCTGCAAAAGAGTATTTGGTTATTTGTTACACACACAAGTCCCTTTAAATAAACGTTAATTGTAGGGCATTTGAAATCATCGGCATAGTCCATAGCAGTGGTCAAAACGCAGGTGGACATCATCGCACACACACACACACACACACACAAGGTTAATGCATGACCTATAGTCGATATGCAACCAAGTACCAACAAACCAATCCCCATGTGGGTGTTCGTGTCCTCACCATCACTGCTGGCGTAGAACACAGTATTGTGTAAAGATGTGGGTTGGGACTGCGAGCCGAAAGAGTCCAAGCTGTCGAACGAATCCTCTCGCCTGTGCCTCGGAGGCGATAACGAATCGGAATGTTCCGATTCCCAGTTGTCCACGCAGCCGCTGTCGCGTACACTACGCTTTGGGGACATCGGGTCCTCGCTCACACACTCCTGTAGACGCAAACACACATAAATAACCAATTCTAAACACTTAACGTCTGTACATCGCTATATTAATTAATGAGAGCAGTCTAGTTATGTTCCACAATTGGGCGGCACGGTAACAGAGCGGTTAGCGTGACTCCTGCCTCACAGCAAGAAGGTCACGGGTTCGATTCCCGATTCCCAGGGAGTTTCTTTGTGGAGTTTGCATGTTCTCTACATGCTTGCGTGGGTTTTCCCAGGGTACTCCGGTTTCCTCCAGTCTCCAAACACATGTGATTTGGCATAGGTGAATGTGCGACTCTAAATTATCCATAGGAGTGAATGTGTGTGTGAATGGTTGTCTGTCTCTAAGTGTTAGTCCTGTGATTAACTGCTGATTGTACAGGATGTACACCGCCCTAACTCACACCCTAAGTTATCTGGGATAAACTCCAGCGCCCCCACGACCCTGAACAGGATAAACGCTAGATAATGAATGAATGGTCCACAGACATATTAAAGGAACTGTTCTTGTGATGGAGCTTCACAAGTGTGTGTTATTCCTCATTACCTTCCTCATCATGGACAAAAGACCTTCGAACTCTTTCAGGTCGAGCGTCGGGCCGCTATATGACGTGCAAGTGTTCGCCGTTTTTCCAAGCCAGTAGATAGTAATCAGCACCTACAGTGGATTAACACACGCACAAATACACACACATTAAAATAATAATAAACGGACAGCAAGCATTTAAGAAAACGCAGTAGTGTACTCACGTTCTTCAGCTTGCGACTGCAATCGGAATCCCTGCAGAGCGCGCACACACACACACACCAACGGTAATTATGAGGTTTATTTCAAATTAACTGCAATTCTCAATCACCTGTTAGCTGTTACCTGTGTCTGTTAGCCATGTTAGCAAAGTTAGCTATACACTAATCAATTTTGTTGTACATTAATAAACATTCTGAATTTAAAGCACTTTCAATAAATAGGAGACTGGTGATGATTGATATACCTAACTTTTTACCGATTAAGAGCCATTTTAACGGCATCAGTGTTGTATGTAACGGCTAGCTTCTGCCAGAATGAATAACAATACAACACAAAATACCGCTTTTCCACCGGGGGATGGTACCGGCACTTGTGCCAGAGCCCGATCGGGTGTCAAGTCTGCGCTTCGCCACTAAAAAAAAAAAAACCCTCTTGGGTCAGTGCCCTGGTCCTGGATCAGAACCGGCCCAGAACCTATGACGTCAGTGGGCAGAGCTTTTACTTTTACTTCAGGCCCCAGTTTAAAAGGTGCAGTTTTTAAAAGGCGGGAAAATGAACAACAATTTAATGTCAGTTCAGCGGTGGAAGTCGAAGAAGAGACCAAGAATCTCCGCGGCATTTGGCTGATGAAGAGGGGAAAAAAGCTGTTCTATGAGGAGATGGGGAGTTTATGGGGAAATGGCAACCATGCGGTCTAACCAATCCACTCATCCAGAAGTTAAAATAAATAAATAAATAAATTATACAAGCGCTATAAAACATAAAAGGAGCGCCAGTCCCAGTGGAAAAAGCGATAAAAGACGATTAAATAGCTTTTCATCACCATGGCAACAGCTTGAGCAACTGACAATATTTTCATGAATATGTATTAGATTATATACGTAGCTGCTAAAGCCACTTATTACTCTGACAATATTATTAAACTGATCAAAGCATAAATAGAGGCTGGTTCTTTAAAGAAGCAACATTATTGTTTGCAAAATCACACACACACACACTCTCCCCGATGCGTACGTTAGGTTGGCACGTATGGACATGTCCTGTAGGTCTCCAGGGTCAAAGAGTTGTGATCCCTTTAGTCCTAACTCCTCACATCCCCTTAGGAACATAGTAAGATTATCCTAGGAGAGCAAAATACAAAACACAGACACAGACACAGACACAGACACAGACACAGACACACACACACAGACACACACAGACACACACAGACACACACAGACACACACAGACACACACAGACACACA
>JAOUQX010054999.1:0-16415 GCA_028566295.1 Liobagrus marginatus | reverse complement strand
GCGGTGAGTAAATATTACAGTACAAAGCCGTAATATTACAATAACCAACGTAAGATACTTTATAAACACGTAATTATGCACAGCAAGTTTATAGCAGGAACATAGTGCTGATGATGTAGCCGTCTGTGCTAACAGGGTGCACAGAGGTATATATGCTAATATATATGTTAACATGCAGGTAGGACGACCTGTCGTAATGTTCGGATCAAACGTTTTGATTGGACAAAGTTTTTTTGGTTCTACGCCTTCCAGAGACGATATAAATACATATAAATCCATTTAGAACACTTAACTTAAAGACTGCTATCGAGATGTGAAGAGACTTTCAACCAGCAGAACAAAACATGTTTTAAACAAAATCACATACCGTCCCTTTAAGACGTTCTCCGTCAGTATTCGCCGCTCTATTAACAGTGCTCTTGGAAATAGATTAAAAAACAACAGCTTTTCCCTTTTTCTTCATCTTTCTTTAAACTTTAATTAGCGCTGGTTTATTGGAAAATTACTGAGCCTGCATTTAATAGCACTAATGCACAATGATGATGTTATAATGATGATAATGATGATGATGAGGATGAGGATGAGGATCAGAAATTAAGCAGAGAACTTGGTGACCCAAACTAAACTCTGGATTGCACTGTATTTTCATCATCAGACAGATTACATGATTGCATTAATGCACTCCTTATTGCGATATAAAAAAGTGATCATTTCTCTGGTTTACTGCTCGGATCGTATTGGTGGAAATCGATACTGAGTCACGTGCTGCAGGTCTGACGCCGGGCGGAACAGAGTTTGGTAAATGATTGGAACTTTAATTACACCGGCCTGTCGTGCAGTGTAACACTCTGTCACAACGTCAGTGGCAGGACACGTGCTGCGCAAAGGGCATGAACGCCAACACACACACACACACACACACACACATCCCTACCCTACCCATACTCCAAAACCTACACATTACACCACACACACACACACACACACACACACACACACACACACACACACACACACACACACACACACACACACCCTGTTAGATTTTCTTATACAGAAAGTCATTAGAACACACACACAAGCACACACACACACACTCAGTGATACACATTCACTCAGCTGTCGTCACACCCTCAACTCAAGGTTTGACTCCACCCACATTTGAGGAGCAGATGTGACACTGCTGTATTTAAGGCGTGGGATTAGAGACTAGCGTACTTCGCTAACTCCGGCTCCGGCACCGGACGATTCAGCAGCTGGTTCAGGTTGTAGCTGTTTCTCAGGCAGGACTGCCACTGAGCAAACGCGTGCGTTACCACCAAATCCAGATGTTCCTGACCTTTACGTTCCTGCAGCTGTTTAAGTCTGAACATCACCGTGTTAGACTCTGTGTACAGGAGAACATCAGACCAGCAGACGTTAACCATCTGCAGAGAACATCAACACCAGCATCCATCTTCCTCTATCTCACCTCATCTAACCTACATCTCTCTTTACCCTCCAACCCAAACCCTAATCCTAACCCTAACCCCTAACCCTAACCCTAAACTACATCCCTCTTTACCCTCCTAATTCTAACCCTAACCCTAAACCTAACCTTAACCTACATCTCTCTTTACCCTCCTAACCCTAACCCAAAACCATAACCCTAACCTTAGCCTACATCCTCTTTACCCACCAAACCCTAACCCTAACCCTAAACCCTAACCTACATCTCTCTTTACCCACCTAACCCTAACCCTAACCCTAACCTTAACCTACATCCTCTTTACCCACCTAACCCTAACTCTAACCCTAAACCCTAACCTTAACCCTAACTTACATCTCTCTTCACCCACCTAGCCCTAACGCTAACCCTAACCCAAACCCTAACCCTAACCCTAACCTTAACCCTAACCCCTACCCCAACCCTTACCCTTAACCCTAACCTTAACCTACATCCTCTTTACCCACCTAACCCTAACCCTAACCCTAACCTACATCTCTCTTTACCCACCTAACCCTAACCCTAACCCTAAACCCTAACCTTAACCCTAACTTACATCTCTCTTTACCCTCCTAACCCCAACCCCAAACCTAACCTTAACCTACATTCTCTTTACCCACCAAACCCTAACCCTAAACCCTAACCCTAACCTACAGCTCTCTTTACCCACCTAACCCTAACCCTAAACCCTAACCTTAACCCTAACTTACATCTCTCTTTACCCTCCTAACCCTAACCCTAACCCTAGCCTTAACCCTAACCCTAACCCTAACCTACATCTCTCTTTACCCTCCTAACCCTAACCCAAACTCTAACCTACATCTCTCGTTACCCTCCTAACCCTAACCCTCCAAACCCTAACCCTAACCTTAACCCTAACCCTAACCTACATCTCCCTTTACCCTCCTAACCCTAACCCTAACGCAAACCCCAACCCTAACCCTAACCCCAACCCTAACCCCAACCCCAACCCCAACCCTAACCCCAACCCTAACCCCTACCCCAATCCTAACCCTAACCCTAACCCTTAGCCCTAAGCCTAACCTTAACCCTAACCCTTAACCCTTAGTCTGATCTTCCGGTGTGCCCTTTGATCTGGGTCTGATCGTTACCTATCCCAGTCCCGTGTTCTTTACACAGGTGACCGTAGACCAGGTTGATGATTAACGCCCACAACATCTCTGCACTCGGTTCGGGCTGCGTGTGATTCATCCAGAAAGCCGTGACGTAGACTGCAAGTTGCAAGTTTGTGGGGATGAGGAGATGATTAATCAATGGAGACACATCGAGAGCTTCCAGAAGGACCTGCAGCCGGAGATCCTCTGTTTCCTACAACAAAGGAACAAAAATGTGTGTGTGATCAAACCGCATCCAACCGGTTAACCAGCACTGATCCTAAAGCAGAAAACCCTTCTAGTGTTACAAACCTCCCACAGTGAGTCCAGGTGAAGGTTTGTCTCTACACATCTGGGTAAAACAGCTGGAACCATGGAGCTGTTCATTTCCATTCCCTTCCTGTCATATTCCACCACATGTTTTTCCTCAGAACATCTGCTGCCTTTCGTCACTTCCTGCCTCCTGGTACACAGCAGGATGCCATACGTCACCTGTCGTATCTGCCGAGACGTCTCGCTGCTGCTGCGCCGCCCAAAGTCCTCCACCTGAGTGCTCATGATGACCCTCTGCAGTGTCACAACGTCAATGATGCTTGAGGACAGCTTACCTTCTGCCAGAGGTTTCAGAGTCCAGTCCGGAAGCTTCTGTAAAGGACCAAGAGGAGCTTTCTGAGGTTCTCCGCTCATGAAGAACTGACTAATGGAGCTGGAGTTGAGTCGGTACTCGGCCATGCCCTGATTTAGCGCAGTGTGAAGCTTTTTTGCTTTCTTGTTCTTCCCCAGAGGGCTGAGGAGAGCAGCGATGGCTTCTTTTGGACTGGAGAACTGGGACAACCACACGAGTACTCCGTCCACCTGGGCGGTTCCTCCAGGTCTAGTTGAGAACTTTGAGAAGTTTGGGAGCAGCTTCCTGTCCAGTTCGGTGTAGTCGTTTCCCAGGATGACGGCAAAAAGTGAAAGATTACATTTATTCATGCGGCCGAAAGCGGAACAGAGGTTGTGAACGTTGTACGATTTGGAAGGAATAAAATATTTTCCGTCGTGTTTCTGCTTCTTTATTTTTCTCCACTGGAAATGAGAGATGGGTAAAAATCCTCGTTTGAGGCTGAAGATGTAGAAATCGCTATCGTTGGACAGAACTGGACAGTTCCACTCGTTGGCCAATGCGGCCGCTTCCCAATCCGCCTCGGCCAGACACTGGACGAACGGAACGCAGAGTTCCTGGAGGATCTGCTTGAACACCTGTTTGACCAGAGTGGGCAGGATTTCTCCCGTGAGGCCCCTGGACAGGGCGTCGGCTTTTCTGATCCGTTCTTGGAATCTCGTCTTCAGTGTGTGAAACTTTTTATCACTGACATCAGTTCCTCCGTCGAGCACCACGTAGGGCTCGATATCACACTCTCTGAGATTAATGAAAAAGTCGCTGACTATTTCGTGGAACTGTTGGTACTCTCCGCCGTGAGCCTGATCCACATGTGATCTGAAGTACAGAAAGTAGTACAGATTGGATCCGTCGATGATCAGTTTGCTTTCTCTAAAGCGGTGAGGCTTCAGAAAATTTCCGCTGTTCTCGATGTAGCTGTAAAGTTTATGAACTCCCATAATGAACTCCCTTCAGACCTTTAAACACAAAATGATCACACGTGTGTGTGTGTGTTATTGATGTTGTTCCTGTTCCCATAGCATTTCCTGTTCGCTCTTACAGGTGTGTCTTTAACCCTTTGTGTTTCTACTTTCATGCCAAACAGTCGCTCCGTAATAAAACATATTGTTTGATGTTTGGCTCGTTAATGCGAGTGTTTTATTATTGTTTGTTCCTCTTCCTGGTTTCTGCTCCTCAGTGTTTAATATTAAATGAAGTTTTCTTTCTCTCATTATTATAAACATATTATACAAAACATTATTCTTATACTTATACTTATACATATACTTATTATTATTATTATTATTATTATTATTATTATTATTATATTTAAGTTAGCAGTGTTTCTTAGCAACATTTCCACCAAACAAGAGCAAGAAACCAGAGTGCCATAATTATTAAATAAATAAAATTGGGGTTATTTTTCTTACCTTAATTCCCGTTAATATGTTTATTAAATAAACGCAGGAGAAGTTGTAGATGTGCTTTAATGTCTCAGACTGCGCGGTGTGTGTATGTGTGTGTGTGTGTGTTCCTCTGTGGAGGTGTGATTTGGGACTCGGCCAGTAGGAGGCGCTTTAATTCTCACATCAGGAAAACGAAAGTTACAGCGTGAAGGAAAACGAAAGCTAAACAAGCGGTGTTTATTCTCCTCGTGCTCATGTTATAAACTCGTGTTTTTTTTTTAGCACGATCGCAAGATGAGCACGTGACCAGGCTTAATGCTGAGCCAATCAGAAGTTAAAAAAAAAGTTTTTGTTCATTTTATTTTATTTGACAGTAAAAGTGCAGGAGCTGCGCCTTCATCTTCATCTTCATCTTCATGAGACTCTCCTCAAGCAGTAACGACAAATAAAGAGCAATTAAAACACACGCGCGCGCACGCCCAACATTCAATCTGATACACTTCTAATCAAACAGACAAAGAATAATTAATAAATAATTATATTAAACAAGTTAAATGAATTTCATTTAAATAAATAAATAAATAATTAAACATTCTTAACAGCAGTTTCCTTAAGTGTTGCATTTCGTTTGTATACTATTATAATAAAAATGATTACTATTATTATCATTATTATTATTATTAGTATAATTATCACTTATTATAAATAACATATAGTATTATTATTATTACTATTATTAGTAGTAATAATGTTATTATTATTATTAACATTTGATATTACTAATGTTATTTAAATTCATATAGTTGTATTTATTCACATTTTGTATTATTGTTAAGTCATAAATGATTACATGTAAAGCAAAACATTTTTAAAAACCCGAAATGAATGTCTCGGATCTTTTTGTTTCGATTTCTCTGATCGGACATCCGGAGGATTAAAGATGTTGATTTAACACCGATCTGAATCAGACCAGGAAGTGTTTTGAACTTGTGGATCAATACGAAGCGTTCTGTATCTCTGTGTTCATGAAAACCATCTGTTTAACTTTGTCTCCATATAGCGGCCAAACTGATATCGACACAGAGGAACGTGATCCCAGTTATTAACAGAGCGCGTGTTTATGCGGAAGTGTGTAATAAGATCAGTACGCTGGTGTGTGTCCCAGATTTCTAAAACACCAAAGTTTGTGATAAAGTGTGTAATTGTATACAAATATAATCATATCAGTGTGTTTTTATAGAATACTGATATCACTATAATAATATACAATTATAAATATCATAAAACATTTAGGATACTATAAACTACTAGCTAAATTTTACTTATTCTTATTATTAGCAGTATTAATATTAATAATAATAATAATTTTGTTTCAGCTTTAAGGATCTTAATGTAGCAAAACTCAGTGTTTTTACAATACATTACATTAGCATGAAGCTAAATCCAGGATCAAGTCATCACACCTAACTAAACTCTTTTATACTTTTTATATTGTAAAAAAAAAAAAAAAAAAGGAAAGAAAAGCGAGCAGCATAATAATGTCGTATTTAAATCTTCGTCTGATGCTAATTTTGTAACGGGACGCCAACGGCTCGCTTAGGTCCCTGGTTCAAGTGAGGGATGACTCAGGCGCAGGCTGTGTAGAACAGAACTTTTATTGTGTAAACCACACGAAACCAGGACATCAACTGTCATCTCCAGCTCAAGGCAAGCTGGATACTACAAACACTCAGATAGGTAGCCAGCATGAACTGCAACAAACTAGTCAGCGTGCACTTCCTAAATACTTGTGTGCTAATTGCCTCTTAATGCCAATCAGCTGCCCCTAGTTACCTAATTAACTCAACCTTGAACTTAAACGTGACTGTGAACCAAACATGATTATCAGTGCGTGAGTGTGTGTGTGTGTGTGTGCACAGTGAGCATGTCAAAACACCAATATAAACTCAGAAAACCTAACCATAACACAGGCTCAATGTTACATATCCCCCCCCCTCAACCGCAAACTGTCCATCGTCTTTGGCGGGTTCCTGGAGTGGACCTGGGGACTCCGGTAGGGGACCCTGACGCTGGAGAACCCCCCTAGGCTGATGAGGGCAGGGTGGGCGGGGCGGCCCCGGACCATGAAGCATTCGTGGTTTGTCTGCTTCCCACGGCACTGTGGCTGGCCAGACGCATACCAGTCTCGAGCTGACCCCTTGCTCGATGGCTGACACGGGTCTGGTCTCTCCCCCAGGCTCTGGAACAGGTTCTGGAAAGGAGTCAGACATGCTCTCAGCTTCTCTCACCTTCATACCTACAGTCACGCCCACGGCGTCTCTCACGCTCACACCTTCGGTCACGCTCACACCTTCATTCCTGCTCATGGCGTCTCTCACGCTCACGCTCATGTGTTCGGCTTCTCTCGCGCTCACGCTCACAGTCTCATCCACGTTCATGCTTTCACTCATACTGGGCGGGCACTCAGTCACACTGGGCGAACATGCCGCCGCACATGCGACCACACACGCAATCATCCATGCTGTCTCGTCACAGTCATCCGGTGGGCATGCACTCTCAACACACGGTGGGCACGCATTCTCAACACACAGCGGGCTAACCACGCACTCACTTTCATGCGTCAGGCACGCCGTCACGCAGGCCGTTACACATGCAACTGCACATGCTACTGCCCACGCGGCATCTGCCCCACACTCCGCACGTGCAGGTTCCGTCACATTCTCCACACAGTCATCATCAGCCGCACATTCAACATTCGCCACGCACTCACCCTCAATCACACCCTCGCCATTCGCTATGCGGTAAACATTCGCCACACACTCCACATTCGGCACGCACTCCACATTCCCCACGCACTCCACATTCGCCACGCACTCCACATTCGCCACGCACTCCACATTCGCCGTGCCCTCAACATTAACCACACAGTCAACCTCCGCTACACAGTCTTCTCCCGGCCCCCGCTTGCCCCTGAACCCGCCGTCAGTCACGGACTGGGGGTCAGGCCTCCGAGCACTGGCTTTCGTTGGGGTGAAGTCAGTACGTGGGAAGTCGTCGATATGTGGGATGTCGATAATGGGTGGGGTGTCGTCAGTGGGTGGGGTTTGTAGGGCAGGTACAGTGGGTCAAGTGGGTTCGGGGGGTGTAGTCATGGGAGTAGTCTTAGACACGCCCTCAACCTGCTTTTTAGGGTCTACATAGTCTTTACAGGTGGGCGCCAGCACTCTTCTCACATACTCCAGGGCTTGTGTGCTAGTCATGTTTTCAATGTCTTCTATTCCTAATGTTGGCTGGGCCTCTTTGTGGGTTGTAACCAGGGAAACGTGAGTTGAGCCCTTGTACGGTGGCAGGAGCTCTGGCAAGTTGCCATACGTTGTTGCTTCAGCGCGCTGCTCACCGTTGTGCATGCGCTCAGTGTGCGGGCTCGGCTCTGCGTGTTGCTGGGGGCGTGGTTTGCTCTTCCGCGACCCTTTCTTTGTTTTACTCCGGGTCGGTGCAGCCGGCTCTGAAAACATGTATGTTAGCCACTGCTCTTTGGTCAGAGTTACCATGTCCTCCTCAGCCCTCTGCTCAGCGTTGTGCACGCGCTCTGTGGGCGCGTTCAGTTCGGCATGTCGTTGGGGGCGTGGCTTTCGTCACCATGGCTTTTGCGCTCGCTTGCTGCGGCTCGGTGTAAAGGGCATGGAAAAGTCGAAGCCCTCTGTATCCGATTCACTCTCGTCGGAGGCATCGCGGCGTTGATTGTTGATGACACGCGGAAGATCTAACACGCCGCGCTGATATGCGCCGTACTGTTGCGATGACAGTGGGTCGAACGGCACCTCAGTGCACAGCCACTCCTAAACCGCCCACTCATCCTCGGAATCGCAGCCGGTATCTCCTCACTCAATGCACGCTCGCGCTCGGCTTCATACTCCGATGCTTGCTCTCGTAATGCATATTCTCGCCACTCTGTCATCACCCGCTCTGCTTCGGAAACGTAGTTTGGTACCTCGTTCGATTGTGCTCGGATGAGTGCCTCCAACCACGCATGCTGGTATTCGGGGGGCAACTCGCGCTGCGAGGCGTCCTCCCCTATGACGAAAACGGGTTGCTGCTGCCCGGGATAAGTGCGCTGTCAGCGGCGTGCAGCTTTTAGTGCTGCCTTCCTTCCCATCTTGCCTTTTTAATCCGTCTCGTTTCATTCAGCCTGCTGAGCCAAATTTTTTAGGGAAGTTCATTTCTGTAACGGGGCGGCAACGGCTTGCTTAGATCCCTGGTTCAAGTGAGGGATGACTCAGGCGCAGGCTGTGTAGAACAGAACTTTTATTGTGTAAACCACACGAAACCAGGACATCAACCGTCATCTCCAGCTCAAGGCAAGCTGGATACTACAAACACTCAGATAGATAGCCAGAATGAACTGCAACAAACTAGTCAGCGTGCACTTCCTAAATACTTGTGCTAATTGGCTCTTAATGCCAATCAGCTGCCCCTAGTTACCTAATTAACTCAACCTCGAACTTAAACGTGACTCTGAACCAAACATGATTATCAGTGTGTGAGTGTGTGTGTGTGTGTGCGCACAGTGAGCATGCCAAAACACCAACATGAACCCAGAAAGCCTAAACATAACACAGGCTCACTGTTACAAATCTTTGATCGTAGCTCTGCGCTATCTCTTAGCTTCATCAGACTGTGAGGCTGAACGGAGAGTAAATTTGTTTAAATTTGTCTAAAACATTTTGCATATCGTCATGACGACCACGACGCAGTCCTCAGTTCTCCGATTGAAAGCTGGATTGCAGTGTGACAGCAGTGTCATATGAACACACACACACACACAGATTCACATGGGCTAAACTTAGCTCTGCTAAACACACACCCTAACCCGTGCACACACACACACACGCACACGCACGCACACGCGCACACACACACACACACACACACAGCGGATTCAACTGCGCGGTTTTAAAAGTCTAAACTGGAAGACGTTTCAGGAAATAATTGTTCTGAGGAATCCGATGTGTTTATATGAGTCAGTGTGAACACGCCCCTCTGTGGGTGAAATGTCACGGCCTGACTGTTTACTAAACGTTTAACATTATAAACCGGGGATATTTTAAAGGTAAAATCTAAAGAAATGACACTACAGATCTGCTCTCTCTGGACTCTCGGCTTCATTTCCATGTTCGGTGAGTTTATTTAAGTGTTTTATTCCTGTTATACCGTAGCAACTTACCCAAAAATAATTTTTATCTATTTATAGTTACATAAATGTGGTGAATATTGCGGCAGTTCCTGTTGTTAGGGGGTTAGTGGTTTAGGTGGTTAAGGTGTTGGACTGCTGATTAAAAGCATCACCAAGCAGCTAGCACTGGGCCCCTAAGCAAGGCCCCTAACCCTCAACATGTCACTCACATTATAGCATCTACAAACACTCGCTTCCCGAGTTATCAGAACCCCGTGATGTTCTCTAACTCGCAGCACTGAAACTGGAGACTCCTTAAACACATTTCTTCAGTACAGCAGTACAATCAGTCATGTTTACATGGAGATCTGCTGTTGCTACGGTAACGATGGCGCTTTAATATAAACCGTTTCGACTTTAAGAGCTGCTGTGATAGAAAATTCATCAACAACTGAACACCAGTCAGATTAATTATCATTGCTGGTGTTTTGTGTCTGCAGCGTGGCGGTGTGACGGAAGCTGTGCCGAGGTGGACTCCATGACGGAGGTAGTGGCTGGACACGACTTTCTGTTGGGTTGTATTTCCTGTAAGAAAAGGGAGGAGGTCCCCAGCACCTCTACGGTGGACTGGCACTTTAAACCCATCGGAGGAGACGACATCTTCCACGTCAGTGTGCTTTTCCTCAAGCTAACTGCTGTATGGCCAAAAGTATTGGGACACCTGCTTATCAAATCCATCTGTGATTGTTCACATCCTATTCCAGATGTGTTCTCACTCCTCCTCCTATAATAATAATCTCCAGATGTGTGTGCAGGTTTTTCACTAGAGTGTGTAGCGTTACTGTGGGGATGTGTTCATACACACACGATAGTATTAGCGAGTACAAGAGCTTTGTGCACAGGGACATTGTCATGCTGGAACAGTGTTTGTGTCTCTTAGTTACAGTGAAGGAATAATGGAACACTACGACACACAGAGACAATCTCTGAGTTTGGGGAAGACACACTGATGGATGTGCTGGTGAGGTGTCCACAAACTTTTGACCAGATAGTCCAGTTCTATATCTTGTTGCCTTTTCTTATGAAGCTTTTGCATATAAATAGAGCTCATAGGAAAGCATCAGAGATGGTTGGTGCCTCTGGTGTGTGTGTGTGTGTGTGTGTGTGTGTGTGTGTGTGTGTGTGTGTGTGTGTGTGTGTGTGTGGCTAACATCGCTAGCTTGCTTTGCTAGTCTATTTTATGACTAATGTTACAGCTGAGGTTAGAACTGATTGAATCATTGTTTATTTAAATGAGTTTTGAAGCTATGTGTAGTTGTTGTTGTTCACACCCACAGAGCCACACCCACATGGTCACAGCCACACCCACACACCCACACAGCCACACACCCACACAGCCACACACCCAGACAGCCACACCCACACAGCCACACCGACACAGCCACACCGACACAGCCACACCCACACACCCACACAGCCACACAGCCACTAAAGATAAACTACACACAGAATATGAGACATGTGTTGTGATAGTGTGGACGTAAGTTCAGTGATGTTCTGTTTCCTGTAGATCTTCCATTACAACTTCCCGACCTCCAGCATCCTGCACAAACAGTTCGAGTCCCGGCTGGAGTGGGGAGGAACTAAACGATCTGCGGATCTCCAGATTGGAGCCATTTACATCCGGAACGTCACCTACAACGACACGGGTACTTACAGCTGTACGTTCGAGCGGACGCTTTTCCTCCAGTTTCACAACGAACATGTGACCATCAGGAAAACGGTGGAGCTCGTCGTTCTGGCAGAAGGTAACGAACGTCTTCATCTCCTCTTTCGTTCTAATCCATTTTATTCCATTGGTTGATTTTTTTCTTCCTTCAGCCAATCGTGAGCTGACGGCGGTGATTTCTGAGATCATGATGTACGTCATCATTGTAGTGCTGCAGCTGTGGTTGATCTGCGTTGTGATTTACTGCTACAGGAAAATTTACGCTGAAAACGAAGCGCGCGAGGAACGGAAAGCTGAACGCGCTAAAAACAAGTGAGAGGAATTTATTAACATTATAAACGTACAGCGTCCTCATCTGGGACATTCTAAAATTACCATGTTACTTTTTTAGCATTTAGCGTCTCTGTAGTTTAGAGTCTTTGTAGTTTAGCATCTCTGTAGTTTAGCGTCTTTGTAGTTTAGCATCTCCGTAGTTTAGCGTCTCCTTAGTTTAGCGTCTCCTTAGTTTAGCGTCTCCGTAGTTTAGCATCTCCGTAGTTTAGCATCTCCGTAGGTTAGCGTTTCCGTAGTTTAGCGTCTCTGTAGTTTAGCGTCTCCGTAGTTTAACCTCTCTGTTGTCTAATCTCTTTACACTTGTAGACTTATTGACTCTAAGGACAGCTGTGATGGAGTTCATCTTGAGTAACTAAACTTCTGGTTAGTTTTTTTATTATTAACTCTTTAAATATTTTGTTTATTATATAAAACTTTTCTAATTGACTGTTTTTTTGTGTTTCTAGGCAGTGATGAATTCTGGGTTTTTGCTCAGGAAGAAAAATATCTTTAAAGTCTTAAACATCAATCGATTCATTACTAGTTTATTGGGTTAATCTACCCGCTTTACTACTAGTACTACTTTGACGCTAGTTTGTAAGTTATCGTGTTTAACAGCATACTAGGTTATAAGTGTTACGCACGTTAGCATATTTGCCACAGTGCTAGTTTGCAAGTCAACCTGTTTAATGCTAGTTTGTAAATGAGCTTATTTACTTTAATGCTAGTTTGTAAATGAGCTTATTTACTTTAATGCTAGTTTTGCTGACGTGTTTTATCACATGTTAGCATACGTATGGCTAGGCTAATTTACAGGTATGTTACTCAGTGAGTCTATTTAGATAGATATGCTAATTTGCGAGTTGATTTAATGCTAGTTTATGTAAATGTCTTCTAGTAATTCAGGTTGTTTAAATCAGTGAATTAAATGAAGGAAACTGTAGAACTGATGAATGTGTTTTGGGTGATTTTAGGATTTATTTTTTTCATACACAAACACATGACACATAAAGACTGATTCATTAAGCCCCAGGTTTTAATATAGTAACATTAATTATACATTTATTCAGAATTTAAAGGTTTAAAACTGTGATCTAATTTGATGTAGCTGTAACATGGCGGGGGGTTCCATAATATTTTTTATTGTTTAAATTGTTATGAGCAACCTTGCTAAGACAAAAAGTCTTTCATCAACGGCGACATTTTCTCCTTCAGCGTTTCGAACAGAGTCTGTTTAAATCGGTTTCCTCCAGATTTTACCGGACCATTCAGTAACGCCCTCATCTGTTTCTGAGGAGTGTCCTGGTTTTTTATATCCTGGTACTGCTCGTCAGTGATCATGGTCATACTCAGGAGATTGTCCAGTATGGGTTCCACACTGGTCGCTCTCTCTATCAGTATATCAGAGTGCTGATTGATAAAAACGGCACCTGGACCCATCAATAAGAACATGTTGAGATTATCACACCAATAACGTGCACTGAAAAGAGCAGCAGAGTTTATATTTACCACATGGCACATGCTCGATCGGCTGATCCCTCTGTACAAGAGCAAATATATAATAATATTATAATAAAATACTTTAATGTTTCTGTTTATCATACAGAGAAAACTTTACCTCCAACTTCTGCAACACACACACACACACACACACACACACACACACACACACACACACACACACACAGTGCACTGTCACTATACTATATGCAACATTCATATACGCTGTTTTATCTTATGGTATTTGGAACTTTAGTAAATTTGAGAGCGTGTTTTATCAGACTTAAACTTGTTTATCATCATGTTGAACATCTGTACAGCTGTTTGATTTGTCTGTTTATCTCATGGTGCAGAAATAATGAGAAGTTCACCAACCTCCATCTTTAAATTCGGGTCCTGATGATTTAAACAGAACAGAATAGAACAGATTAGACTACATTTACACTGTAACTTGCATTAGTTTACAGAGTGTACAAACGGAGAGTGTAGCAACAGCGACATCCAGCGGATTTCCCGCGCATTGCTCGAACTGTTAAAACCACTTTAATGTACAAAAGTAACTTGATCTTAAACTTAAATCGGCTTTAATACTAAATTAAAGTGATCAAAGATTCCGTTTTGATCAGAATGGGATCTAAAATGTAGGTATTTAGATTATTCAGATTTTTATCCTGAAAATCATTCACATCTTTAATGTTCTAATAATATTTGTAAAGATTTTTAACACAAAAACATGCAGCTTACTAAATACTAAATTAAAGTGATCAAAGATTCCGTTTTGATCAGAATGGGATCTAAAATGTAGGTATTTAGATTATTCAGATTTTTATCCTGAAAATCATTCACATCTTTAATGTTCTAATAATATTTGTAAAGATTTTTAACACAAAAACATGCAGCTTCATGTTTCTGTCCTTTTCTAACAGTAGATTAATATGTACATGCGTTGTGTGTAGACTAACAAAGCCGCGCGTGTTTGTTCTTTTTAAAATAGATTAAATATAGTGTCTATAATTAAATATGAATTAAAAATAGTGACCATAGATTTCATATTAATGATCAATAAAGTAATAAAAATCAGTGCTTCACCTCTGGTATGGTTCGTCGCGTGAAGTCCTGATGGATTTGTGCAGTTTAATCGCCGCCGCCGATTTAACGTGTAAACGGAAACAAAGAATCCGGTTTATATCGCGAGCGCTTGTGGGCGTGTCCGCTTCATGTGAAAACTATTTCCTCGTTCCTTTAACGAAAACATTTAAAGCACGAGACTTTTACAAAAGTAAAAAACAAACGGCTTTAATATAACAATTGATTTACAATCATACAATTACACACACATCCGGGATACATTGTTTTACATTTTACGGAGGTAGCGAACTACTTTAAAACACACATACACACATACATACACACGCACACACACATATACAAACGCGCACACACACACAAACACACACATACGCACACGCACACACACACATTTATAAAGATGACAGGTTGCAGGTTAAGTAGAAACCGCTTCTGTTACGAGAGTTCAAATAAAAAATGAATACAAAGTTTATAAAGATTATTTTTACACGTTATAGTGAAAACCGTCTCCATGGAAACCGGACAGTCACAGATTAAAGTCCTCTGCGCTGAATCTCACGCGTTGCTCTGTTCAAACCGGAAGTGAAGTCCTTAATCAAGGCTGTGCTCCAGTACTGTGTTTGTCCCCTTGGCCACTTCCTCTTGCCTGTGTCCACTTGTCCATGTTTAGATGTGTCCAGTGCTGTAGTTAGCATCAGAACTTTGTCCACTTGTCCATGTTTAGATGTGTCTAGTGCTGTAGTTAGCATCAGAACTTTGTCCACTTGTGATGTAGTTTAAACCTGGACATAATGTGGAACGCCATCCATTAATGTGTCCAGACCTCTGCTGTGTCCTCACACTTGACCGGCGTCTGCGCTCCTGCGTTCAGCGGTGAGATGTTCAGACTGGCCAGAACTTCCTGTGCGCTTTTTCCCAGCATGCTTTGCACGTCGCAGACGAAGCGGTAGACGTAGCGCTTGCCGGCGGTTTTGTGGATGATGTTCTTGTGGTAGTAGTAGCGCAGACCTCGACTCAGCTTCTCATAGTTCATTTTGGGTTTGTTCTTACACTGACCCCAGCGTTTAGCCACCTGCATGAAGGACACAAGCACATGCTCAGTTCTCTGCTCTACATCTGCTTTAGCTGTGCTACGTAATGTTATTAAAACTATTTTATTCCTCTTACACACACAGCCATGATCATAAAACGCATTAAATGTATTATAAACGTAATTGTTTTCATCTTTTACAGTTATTTTTAAACACTGAACTGGACTTGTGTGATGGATGTTGGAGACGACGTCCTTAAATGTTAAATTATCTCCTAATTAATCAAACTTAAACAGTAATCAGTGTGATGATGATCAGTGGTGTCATATCTCAGAGCCGCTGATGCACAGAACACATCATCACCTGATGACCAATCAGAGCGCAGGATTCAGCAGCTCATTAGGGTAAATGATTAACGAATAAAGTGTGAGTAATGAATGTGGTGTAAAATGCAGGAAGGTTCCGGTTTTCCGGTTCTTTCGTACCTCTGCAGGGTCGGACATTTTGAATTCCCAGCCATCTCCGGTCCAGCTGATGAAGGTGTGACACGCCGAGTCGAGGAGAAGCTCCAGGAGGAACTGCCAGAGCTGAATGGGTCCTGATCCTGTAACCGAACACACGGTGACCATCACACTCCTACACGCATGACATCACGACTCCTACACACATGACATAACGACTCCTACACACATGACATAACGACTCCTACACGCATGACATAACGACTCTTACATGCATGACATAACGACTCCTACACACATGACATAACGACTCCTACACGCATGACATAACGACTCCTACACACATGACATAACGACTCCTACACACATGACATAACGACTTCTACACGCATGAAATAACGACTGCTACACGCATGAAATAACGACTCCGACACGCATGACATAACGACTCCAACACGCATGACATAACG
>JAOUQX010054802.1:0-16420 GCA_028566295.1 Liobagrus marginatus | reverse complement strand
TGTGTGTGTGTGTGTGTGTGTGTGTGTGTGTGGTGATAACTAAAGCTGTTGCTATTAGATCAAATTAGAATTCAGGAGAAAATGTGTTTGTATACTAGTGGTGTATAAGATATATCCTCCAGCTGCAGCCGCTTTTGTTTGTTTGTGTGTGCGTGCGTGTGTGTGTGTGTGTGTGTGTTTAAGTGGGTCAGATGTCCCCCAGGACTACGTGGAGGACACGAAGTAAACACAGCGAGAGTGTACACAGCCTAAGGCCAGCAACTTCACCCACACACTCGCAATAAAAGCAGAGTTACCTCGCTGACTTACTGCTCTGTGTGCGTGTGTGTGTGTGTGTGTGTGTGTGTGTGTGTGTGTGTTTAGTTGATCATACCTTCCTCTCAGTCATGACATAAACATTGCGCAAGGTGGAGTCCAGCAGAAGGTCGGCGTTAATGGGGCTCTTCGGGTCCACCTCCAACTTTTCATACTGAGAGCCTGAACCGTTCACATGGACAAACACCTACATATAAACACACACACACACACACACACACACACACCTGTAACTACACAGTGTGTATACAATGTTTATGTAGCACACAGTCATGCAGTGTGTCTGTACAGTTCACATAAACAAACTCCTGCAATCACACACTCACTGATAACCAGGTCACAGAACCACCTGGATAATAACACACACACACACACACACACACACACACTCATTCATACCCACTGAAATACTTTACATACTGTCACCAGCCTGCCTGTGTGTGTGTGTGTGTGTGTGTGTGTGTGTGTGTGTGTGTGTGTGTGTGTGTGTGTGTGTTCCAGCAGGTGTGTGGCAGGTTAAGTACGAGCCAGGAATGAAACTAGCCGGAGGATTTGGAGGCTGTAAACAGTCGTGTTTGGACGTTAATGTTTTATTCAGGCCTGGAGCTGCTGTAGCATCTGTCACCACTCTGCCTACCCACAATGCACCGTGGGGCTCCAGCTCCTACGGGACCGCCTCTCCTGACTGAGAGAAGCCCTTTCATATTTATACATTCACGCCAATGCAAAAGTACACAACCGTAGAAACACACACACACACACACACACACACACACACACACACACACTTCAAATTTGAATAACTTGTTTAAATATTTTAAGTCTGAATGCTGAATGTATTAAAAATCCTTTTCCATAAAGCCCCAAACAAAACACACATCACAATGATGTTTTAAAGGAAATGTAAAAGTTGTTCAGCACCGTAAACAAAACGTGCAGTGAAGCGCTTTTATTCGACGTGTTACTGCGTTTTGCCATGAAACAGGAAGTCAGAGCAGGAAATACTGAATGGCTCCTCACCCGGTTTAAATTTAGCTCGGCGTCTCGAATCATCGGCCTGGTGGCAAAGAGATGATTTTATCGCCATTTAATTAGGGTCACGTAAAAGACCGTCTCTGCCGATATTATTGCAGCGACAAGCGATTATTCTGATAATCGATGAATCGGCGATTATTACTGGAATGATTCGCCTGCAAAGTTCTCGAGTTGCGTTTATTTGTAACTGATAAAATAAAACAAGGAAATTACTTCTTGAAATTTGTTTCTTATTTTAATAGAGCTGCAATAATTTCACTAATTAATCAAATGCAAATAGATCAAATAGCAAGTCATATTCAAACTATTGAATTAAACACGGAATGGCAAACAATTATGTTGAGATTATTTATACATTTTATGCTTTTTTTAATTATTATATTTTACTATTTGTTTATTATATGCTATTAATTGTGCCTAGTGCTGGTGGGCGGGGCTGGTGGGCCGGCCGGGGTCGGGTGTTTGGTGGGCGGGGCTGCGGCTGGGCTGGGGGGTCGGAGTTGTTGGGTAGTTTTTGCATATCCCATATTGTTAGAAGGCTGGGGGTCATGGCACAGAGTCAGTAGCACCGCTGGAGAAAGTGGGGTTAAGGGCCTTTTGCTCAAGGGCAAAAAATTTTTTTGATGGTAACTTGCCAGTTCCAAGACTTGAACCTGACCCTCTGACCATTGACCCAGAGCATGAACTGTTGAGCCACCACATCCCCCAATTTAAATTTGTATTTATTTATTTATTTCATTGAACTAATAAAAACATTTACCATCAGCTATCTCCAACCTGAATGGATTGTTGAGTTTTAGCAGTAAGTCGAGTTAGAATTCTTAAAGCGGAACCGACTCTGTTGTTCATATTGCTAATGTAAAGTAAGTTAAATAACAACTGGCGCAAACGTCCACATGGCTATAACCAGATGTCTTCTGAACGTCTGTTCGGATTTGTTTACACTCCTGTCTTCTTGGTTGCCGTATCTTGTCCTGTAGTGGACTGCATGAGGCCTGAATTGCAGTGTTGCTCTACAGCGCCACGCAGGTTAAACCCTGCTGTTGCAGGCCCTAACGTTAGGCCAAATGAGACCGAACAATAATTCGACAACAAAAGTATCCACCGACACGTTTTTCTTGTCGATAATGTCGACTAATCGTTTCAGTCCTACACAATAGTGAAAGACTGATCAGAAACATATCTGACTCAAAGCTGTAAGCCATCGCCTTCCTAACCAAGTTCCAGCGAATAAAACACACGCCTTTGGCTTCCAGACACGTGTTTTCCACTCGAAATGCTTCGATGTCATCAAAAAGGGATCACTTTTCGTAGCCTGGTCCTGATGGACCCACGAGGAGAGAAAGCGCGATGGAAGGAAACCAACACAGACGTGAGGAGAACATACACACCGACTCCACAAAGACATGAGGATTAAACCAGGGACCTTTCAGCTGCGAAGCGACAGCGCTAGCCTCAGAGTCACTCGGACCAGTTAGCAGATAAAACCAGTACGGAAACAATCTGGTGTTATCTACAGCAGCAGAATCGGGTTCCACGGCCCGTGTCTCCAGAGAAATGAAAAGCTCGACGTGTATCTCGAAGGAACGGCTAACGCAAAACCAAATATCCCTTTGGCACAGTTTAGAAATGTATTATTCTTATTACAAATTTAGAAGTAATGGAACAGCAATATGAGCTTTTCAGCATGCAGCTTTTATTTCCTTAAATGAAATAAAATTCAGCTTCAATTTAGTTATATCAATTTAAAAAATGCTTTTTTGAACGTTTCTCGTCTTCAGAAGCTGAAATGCTGCTCGATAGTAATGGACCCAGCTAGTGTTTCACTTTTGTCCCCTGATGGAGACGTTTGTTGACTTAAGGGTGTGTTTTTTAGTTGATTGTCTTTGCGTTGCGTTGCGTGATGAACTCCAATTAGACTGGATGCATTTGTTTGTAAATTAATCGATAACGCTTAGCGAGCCGGTGTCAGAGGCAGCATGTGACTTTCACATAAACAATTCCGTTCTTTCTCCAGACATTAGTCACTTGGTAGAGGTTCATTTTTGTGGCTCATCTTTATCTCTATATTTTTGCTCTTATTCTCGTTCTATTGGCGCCATGTGATGCATTCCTCACTGGCCTGTGGAGGTTGTTGGTGATGATGTTATTGTTGTTTTGGGGTTCAAGTTCAAAGTTTATTGGTCACATGTACATCATACGTGGTACAACATACAGTGAAATGCTTAGAATGCTTAGGGTTCGTTACGCCATAGCGTTTCTCTCGTCAAACAACGGCGTTGTTTTCCTGCTCCTCCGTATTCCTTCATCCTCTGGAGTATTTCTCCTCTTTACCCAGCTTTATAATGCCTTGCTTTTCTCTTTGTCTTTATCTTTGTATTTCCAGGTGACCCCCCCAGCATTTAAAGCGACAGTACACCGTTGTTCTGTTTTAATGGCAAAAACATTACGAGATTAAAGTCAAAATGGTTTAATATTAAAGTCGTAATATTACGAGAATAAAGTCGAAATGTTTTGGGATTAAAGTCGTAATGTTTTGTGAATTCAATTCAATTCAGTGTTATTTATAAAGCGCTTTTAACAAAACACATTGTCCCAAAGCAGCTTTACAGAAGATAAACAATAAGAAGAAAAAGAAAAATGTGAATGTGTGACATACTGTATGTCCCAATGAGCAAGCTTTGGGCGACGAATAAAGTTCAAATATTATGAGATTAAAGTCGTAATCTTTTGAGAATAAAGTCAGAATTTTATCAGAGACGTAAAGCTCTCTGTATTTAACCTCTGCACCAAAAGCCAGATAATCTCCTAATTGCTAAATCGTAACCTAAAGTAGGATATAACCAAATCCACTTTTCTTTTATGCAAAACTGAAACATTTCAATTTGTAATATGTCAATTCTTTAACATATTATGAGTTTAATAATAAAGCGCTACGACTCGTAATTTATACTTTCTCGTAACTTCGACTTTTTTCACGTAACTTCGACTTTTTTCACGTAACTTCGACTTTTTTCACGTAACTTCGACTTTTTTCACGTAACTTCGACTTTATTCACGTAACTTCGACTTTATTCACGTAACTTCGACTTTATTCACGTAACTTCGACTTTATTCTGAAAACATTACAACTTTAATTTGGTAAATTCGACTTTATTCTCAAGAGTTATTCACCAGAGTTAGCCTTCCAACACTTTTAGAGGAGCAGTTTTTTTTTGCTTTTTTTTTTAACTTGCATACAGTATATTCCAATAAATGTTAGGACTCGATAGTGTCTAGTGCCTATCCAAAACATCTACTTATACAGACACGAACACAATCACACACATCTCACATGAACACGCACGCATCCCTTCGGGCCAAATCAGACTCCGCGCGGCTGGCAGACATTCCGCACAGCAAGAGCGACCCGAACGAACCGGATCATAAACCACCAGCAGCTGACACACACAAACATTACACACTTACATTTACACACCCCATTACAGCGCTAAGGCAGGCTTAAGAAGCTCCCCGTTGCGCGCACGTTTAGCAGCTATAAAGTACAAAACCGACGCCGACCAACGATCGTCTGACTCCATGGGGCTCAGAGAGAGTGTGTGTGGAGAACGGAGAGGACTTCTGGGTTTGTGTGTGTGTGGGGGGGGGGAATGGAGAGGACTTCTGGGTGTGTGTGTGTGTGTGTGTGTGTGTGTGTGTGTGTGTGTGTGTGTGTGTGTGTGTGTGTGTGTGTGTGTGTGAAAATGCAGATGAGTTTTCTGCCTCATAGAAAGTCTGTAAGAAACAACCTGATAAGCAGATCCGGAAATCTGCATCCAAAATCTCATACTACTTAAGTACGTACTACATTTGAGTTAGTATGCACATCCCGACCGTTCTATAAAGTATGCTTAAGGAAAATATGAATGAAATTCGCCACGTTGATAAAGTCACGTGATGCACGATGTCACAACAGCGCGAATGTCAGAGTGCCGAGTCAGAGATTTCTGCCATTTCCATTACGAGTGTCCATCATATACATACTTTATAATCCGGCCGGAAGTAGTAGGTCATCCGGGTACTTCTCCTGTACTGTTTCTCGCATACTAAGGATTCGGACATACTACTTGCCTCATTTTTTTAAACTCACGCCCCGCCCTCGCATTCACGCCCACGTGTACATAACCCACGCCTACACACCCATAAACAGATTGGGAGAGAGAGTGCCCATTCACGATTTTAATCTATACTGTAACAAACTGTTTAATTCATTAGAGAACTTCCAGAAATTCATTGTAGCGTACTTTAATATAATATCACCTTATATAGTAGTATTAACATAATAAACATAACGACGGCCAAGGTTTCCGTAGCCGTTACATACCACGCAAGTATACAGTGTGGACTGCAAAAGTCTTCTTCTGTTATCTTTCTGCAATAGCTTTTAGGGGCGTTATTGGTGGCGCCCCCCTCTGGTTATATGAACGCGTCAGCACCGAAAACATGAGGATTATCTTTTTTTTTTTTTTTTTATCGCACCTATTCGATATTCTATCACTAAATCAATTAATCGAATATTTAAAAATCATGACCCATCCCTAGTCCTACAGTCACTTGTCTGTGGTACTTCTACCTTCAGCTGGAACCATGACGAAACATGTCCAGACCCTAAATCAATGGCTGTGGGTTTTCCCGCTCCACTATCACATAACAGGTTCTGTAATTAGCCGCCAGGCTTATTGGATTATTATAAATACAGCTAAGCGCTATGCGCACCAAACAGTGCTACGTTTCATTTGTCCTGTTTAACTACAGTGTATGATAGTGACGAGTTTGCTCAGGTAGGTCACACCGAGGTTACACCTGGCTCAACTTTTTTTTATTTTATTATTATTATTATTATTATTATTTCACGAACAAAAGTTCAACAGTTGCTGAAGGTAATGATTTATGCCGGAAACTGACTCGGCGTGACTCGATATAAATGTGCCTGACCACATAATAGAAATAGACGCCCATCAGACTGCAATAAAACAGGACAGGGCATGCTGTATAGAACCTGCATGGAACTTGTGTGGCGTTAAACAACGTTTTCCTTTAACAGCACATCACACGGTCATTTTTTACACATGTACCACAACAAGCTTCCAGAACTTGCTTAAAAAAAACTTCACATTTTTTATTTATATCGATTTCATTCGTTTGATAGCTGCGTTACACAATCGGAAGCATTTTCATTCCAATTAAGGTGTTTACATGGATCATTTTCATTCTGATTAAGGCGTTTACATGGAACATTTTCATTCCGATTAAGGTGTTTACATGGATCATTTTCATTCCGATTAAGGTGATTACATGGATCATTTTCATTCTGATTAAGGCGTTTACATGGAGCATTTTCATTCTGATTAAGGCGTTTACATGGATCATTTTCATTCTGATTAAGGTGTTTACATGGAGCATTTTTATTCTCATTAAGGCGTTTACATGGAGCATTTTCATTCTGATTAAGGCGTTTACATGGAGCATTTTCATTCCGATCGGACTATTAAACCGATGGTAATCAGAATACAACGCTCCTTGTGTCTCACCAACCTGGATTGAGAGTTTAACCGCGCTGTGGAATATGTGTGGGCTCTTATGCCCTCTTTAGCCAATGATCTGAAAACCGCAGCCATTTCCGCTTGTAAAAACACTCCATTTGAGTGAAGATAAACTCTAGCGGCGTCTATGATAAGGCTAAATGTTAACATTAGCCAGAGCCATATGATCTACATGGACATGATTCCATGTACAATATGATAATAATGATAAGAAAAGGTTTTTTTTTTTAAGTTATATGATAGGAGTTTACATGTTTATTTATTTGATAAATAATAAATACATTTTAGGTACATGTATTTTTAGTAAAGGTTTTAGCTTAATTCTACAGCTCAGCTGTGGAGACCTTTGCTCTAATTGACCTCTACTCCATACTCTACTTCTCTCTCTCTCTCTCTCTCTCTCTCTCTCTCTCTCTCTCTCTACTCCAAAGTTTGTCTAACTTTGAAAACTGAACTTTCAGGCCCTTTTGAAAACTGCCCATGACCCAGGAGAAATGCAACTCAACTCCAGCTTTGAAGTCAAATGGACGTTCTGGATGTTCACAAAAAAACCCCACTGTGCTCTGGTAACACAATCGAATGCACAAAGAGAGAAAGTGTAGAGTGTTATGTAATGAACAAGGTTGCGATCGTTCTGATTAAATCCTGAAAAATTTGAGTGGGGAAACACAGTATTCAACTTAGACAAGTCAAGACCTTGGAGTTTTACATTTCTGAAAGTCAATTCTGTAAACTGGTAGCACATTGGTGGAGCGGTTAACACTCCTGCCTCACAGCAAGAAGGTCATGGGTTTTGATTCCCGTCCAGAGTGTTTCTGTGTGGAGTTTGCATGTTCTCGCCGTGCTTGCGCGGGTTTTCCCTGGGTACTCCGGTTTCCTCCCGCCTCCAAACACATGTGATTTGGTATAGGTGAATCGGCTACTCTAAATTCCTCACGTCCTAAGTTAGCTGGGATAGATTCCGGCGCCCACGTCACCCTGAAAAGCATGAGCGCTAGACTATGAATGAATGAATTCTGCAAAACTGAGCCAAAAAGTCTTGATCTTCAAGAACTCATACTATTTGATTACGTCCTACATTTGAGTACATTTTCCGGCTGTTTAAAAAGTACGTGCTCTATAGTACACTTATTATGTTTAGTATGAATGAAATTTGGACGTACTACATCCTCCATGTTTACATTGTCACATGCCGTACGTCATCCCCAAGGTACGCTGTTTTTTTTAAACATACTGTAAGAATTTAAAGCTTCCAACGTTGTAGAACATGACGAGAACGTCGTCTCTCCCGCGGCCTCATGGGACCGTAAAGTGTCCGTCGTTACGCGTGCTTCTGATTTCGACCGGAAGTAGTAGATTTTCGTTTGTATTCTTATGCGATGTGTTCAGTGTAAAACTTCTGACATATAATCAGTGACATCTAACTAACATTGCTGTACAAATGCCCTAAAAATGGATGACAAATCAGAAATTCATCAGCCAGGACACCAGTGTTGTGGAAGCCCCGGCAGTGCCGCTTGGTGAGGCTGGGATTTGAACCTATGACCTAAAACAGCAGCAGTCCAACCCCTTAACCACTGAGCTACCGCTTTCCATCAACCACACAACGCTCCATGTTACACTCCAACGCTCCACGCAATTCCGGGTTACAACAAGAAGTGGTTTGTAGTTTGGAGAGATGGTTTGTCCTCATGTTCTCGCTGTGCGCATACAGGAAGTTGCTGTGGTTAGAGTCGACGTGCTCCTCATATGTCACTGTGATTTTAGCTGCTTTTCATGTAGCCAGGGTTACCGGTCTGTCCATGCGTGTGTATATTTGTTACCTTGCCACGGCAGACCCAACATAGCATTTTTAGCGTTAAGCTAATGTTCTATTGTGTTGATACACAGATTGGAAAGTCTCTGTACAAAGCCTCGCTACTTCTTAATGCTCAATAACGACAGGAAATAAACTGCTAAACTCCATCAGATCCAAATGCCAAAGATCACTCACACACACACACACACACACAACATCCTGCATTTATACATTTTTAATAAAACATTGTTTATTATGTTTTTAAATCTATTTTACTTATGGGGACTCATGAAATGTCCCCATAAAACATGCTTATGCTGTAATATTAGTGTAATACTATTACTAATAATTAGTTGTTATACACATTTGTGTCCCCATAAATGCATGAAAACAAGTTCACACACACACACACACGCACGCACAATAACAGGTACAAACTATACACATATGAATCTATGAATATTCCTTTGTTCTTTTTACACACACACACACACACACACACACACAGTCATGTACCTTGTAAAGCTGTCCGCTCGTGTCCCCCAGGAGTGCAATGGTGTGACTCGCCTCGGTCGCTACGGCAACGGCGGTGAGTTGCGTTTCCCAGGTGATGGCGGGCGTGGCTTGGAGGGGCACTGAACTGGCGATGGGGCTAGGGGTGTGTTCACCTCCGCACGGGTACTCGGACACCGATGTCTGAACACACACAGACAAGGGCACACACAGTTAGTCGACGTGTTAAGCCTAATGGTCAAAAGGTTCCATTTTCGCTCAGGGTGACATCATGACGGCGGGACATCATTCCACAACATTACAGATGTTTGGAACAAATGAGTACATGCCTTTCCAACTATGACTCAACATCATAGGAAGTATAAAAACAACAACAACAACAACAACAACAACAACAACAACAACAACATGTTGGCCGCTGCATTTTGGTAACAAATTGAACGAATGTGTTCATTTGAGGTTAAGACATAAAATAATCGTGTTCCAGGGGGTCCAAATATTAACGCTATAAGAACATGGCCTAAATACTACAGAACTATTGACAGGTTGTTAAAAATTCATTGAGTACTTTCACAAGAAATATTTGCACTATATTATCTCTTTGTGTGTCCTGGTATATTAATTATTAATAATGAAGTGCAGCAACAAAAAAAAAAGAGAAGAGAAAAAAAAATGAAAGCAAGAATGAAAAGAAAAGAGGAAAAAATAAAATAAAGGAAAAAAAAAGAAATAAAAAGGAAAGCAAAAGGGGAAAACCAGGAAAAAAGAAAGGAAAAAAACGAAAAGAATGAAAAAAAGGAAAAAAAAGAAAGAAACATGAAAAAGGGGGGGGGGAAATAAAAGGAAGCTTAACGAAATAAACTGAAAAATTAAAACAAGGAAAAAAGAAAAGGAAAGAAAAGTAGAAAGCAAAAAACAAGAAAATAAAAAGAAAGGAAGCAGAAAAATAATAAAAAGGAAAGAAAAAAAGGAAAAAAGAATGAAACTGTAAGATCCATCACGCAGTCCCCGGAGTACTGAGCACTTCCGGGGTAGCGCCGCGTCACTTCCAGGTGACGTCATTCGAGCCGGCGCTCCACTTCCGGGTCACGCACTATTTAACCAGCGCCATGACAACGCTACTTTGCGAAGTATTGAACTGACTACGTGTCACGATACCAAGCTCTCTAACATTATATTCTCTCACGTTTGGATTTCCAGCTGGAACCAGGATTTACCCACAGTCTCTGCATCACGTTTGTACCGCCCTGCCTGCACGCACTGCTCCCATTCATCATTAGTGTTTCCAGCTCTTTGTGTTAAAAAGTTAAAGTTAAGTTTATTGGTCACTATGCTCAACTTCTGTTATGGCACCGTACCTGTGAATTAAATATGAGTTTTTGCACTGCAACTGGATCCTTCCTCATGTCAGTTATTCTGAACACGCCATGTCATTACAGAAACCGGAAAGAAAAAGGGGGGAAAATGAATGTAGGAAAAGAAAATTAAAACAAAACTAAAAAATTTCAATCAAGGAAACAAAAAAAGGAAAGAAAAGAAGAAAGCAAAAAGTATGAAAAGAAAAAAGCAGCAAAATAAAATTTTTCACCCAAAAAAAAAAAAGGGAAAAAAAAGTAAAAAGAAAAGAAATGATAAAAGGCTGCGTCCCTTAACTGCTCCGACAAACCGTTTGTATTTTCCGTATCGTATTGTAATATGTTCATAAGCCGGACGACAGATCAGATAAAGGAATCAGTACTGTCCAGTTTACTCGGCCAGAAACAGTTCATTTCTAAAGTCTGATCGGATTTGAAGAGTTGATATGAAGTTAGTTACATATTCCAGCTGAGCTAGTAATTTAATGAGTGCTGGATAACCGGGCCGTGTTCGCTACACACAGGAAGCCGAGGCTGCTGTAATATGATTTTGTTTGGATTTAGTCGGATGAGGTTCTAAAATCCACCCTATATTTTGGATTTTTTTTTTTAAAGTGGAACAGGACCAAAGGGAACGAGACGCACGGTAACTTCAATTGCATTAGATGAAAAAAAAAAAAAACGAAGAAGAGGAAGTAGACAATGTGACTTCGTCCGAACCCTCATACTTCGGCGCGCACGCCCTTCTAAAGTGTCGGTTGGCGCTGACATGTTACGGTTGCGTGTGCCCCCAAACTTCAACCTCTTACCTCATTACTGGGTCACTGTGATCTAAACCGTGTGATAATGCCGAACAGACGTCTGTATGTGGTTTCCGAACCTGAATGACACGCGGTAGCAGCCGTCGCTTCCTTTCTCACAGCATATCACAGGCGTTTCGATATTTACCACCTGGATCGTTTATTTTTAACACACACTTATTTTTTACTATATAGGGCTTTTATGTTTAAAGTACAAATAATAGCAAATCCGTTGGGTTGAGGTGCTGATGATAAACGTGGGAACTGCTGCGCAACATCGTATCAGCGCCGACTCTCGCCGGCTGATGGATTATAAGTGTTTTTTGTTTTTTTTCCCCCAAACGCTACCTTTAAAAGCCTGAAACTCAGATCCGGTGTGTGCACCGTGCACCATGTGGCCCTTGCACTTTTTTCACCGTATGTAAAGTGAACAGTGAGATATTCTGCTGGGTGACTGAGACGTGTTTGCAAATGAACCCCGAGGAAATGAAAGTGTAACCTCCTGTTTTGTCGCTGCGCCAGCTGTTGACTCCAAACGCGTCCTGTTCTCGTCCGGCAGAACAAAACCCCTCGGAGACGCCACAGCGACTAACAAAGATGAATAATTCAGGTGGAATGTTAAATATTAAACGTGTAAGGAGTGTAGGAGGACAGGACAAAAAAAAACAACACACACACACACACACAAACACACACACACACACACACACAGGTGTGGGGGGGTGAAGCTGCTTAGAGAAGCGTCCGGGCGGTACTCGGTGCTCGGAGCGCGGTACTCGGAAGGTGGTACTCTGAGGGTGGTACTTGGTACTCGGAGGGCGGTACCCAGAGGGCGGTACCCAGAGGGCGGTACTCGGAGCGGGGTACTCGGAGCGGGGTACTCGGAGCGGGGTACTCAGTACTCGAAGGGCGGTACTCGGAGGGCGGTACCCGGAGGGCGGTACCCGGAGGGCGGTACCCGGAGCGCGGTACTCGGAGGGCGGTACCCAGAGGGTGATACTCAGAGGGCGGTACTCAGTACTCGAAGGGCGGTACTCGGAGGGCGGTACTCGGCACTCGGAGCGCGGTACTCGGATGGTGGTACTCAGAGGGCGGTACTCGGTACTCGGAGGGCGGTACTCGGAGGGCAGTACTCGGTACTCGCAGCACGGTACTCAGATGGTGGTACTCTGAGGGCGGTACTCGGTACCCAGAGGGCGGTACTCGGATGGTGGTACTCTGAGGGCGGTACTCGGTACCCAGAGGGCGGTACTCGGAGGGTGGTACTCAGAGGGCGGTACTCGGTACTCAGAGGGCGGTACTCGGTGGGTGGTACTCAGAGGGCGGTACTCGGTACTCGAAGGGCGGTACTCGGAGGGCGGTACTCGGTACCCAGAGGGCGGTACTCGGAGGGTGGTACTCAGAGGGCGGTACTCGGTGGGTGGTACTCAGAGGGCGGTACTCGGTACTCGAAGGGTGGTACTCGGTACTCGGTGGGCGGTACTCGGAGGATGCGGCACCGTCTGGGTGCTGTTGATCTTTCTTGGAGAGTAAATCAATAAAATCATTAGTAGATAAGGAAATGAAACGAGCGGAAGAGAAGGCGGAATTCCTAACGGCTTTTCACCTCTGTGACATTCTCACACACTTCCATGAACCCGCACGGTAACCGAACATGACGTCCGGTTCACGGCCAGTTCGTTTGTACGTGCGCTCATGGGAAAGCCGGATAATAACCGAGCGTCACACACACAACACATTTTAGATTTGTGCAAGAAAAATGATTTTAAAGGCAATCGTAAGATAAGAAAAGTAGAAAAGAAAAGAAGAAAAAAAGGAAAGGAAATAGATTGAGTCCCTTAACTTCTCCAACATCCTCAAGTGTCAAAAAGTGCTTTTTATATTTTCAGTATTATTTTTTAAAAGGTAAAAAAAAAAGTCCCCATCCTATCTCCCACAAATGGGCTCCAAAAAGGCAAACGTGTCCATAATGTGTGTGTGTGTGTGTGTGGGTGAGAAAGACGACATACCGTCTTACTCTCCAGTACTCCTGACGTCAGTAGCCGGCCGCGCGCGTCAGTGTGTGTGTGTGTGTGTGTGTGTGTGTGTGTGTGTGAGCTAGTTTACGGTAACGTTGCTGTCTGATGCAGCAGAACCAGTCCTTGGGTAAGATGCATATTGCTGGCGTCTTATCGATGTCTTGGAGGAAGTGTGTCACAAAAATCTCCGTCTCAGCATGAGACGCGTTTCCCTGACCAAAACTTGCCGCGCGCGCGTGTGTCTGTGTGTGTGTGTGTCGCTTCATTTCAAGACTCCATCTGCTTGTGTTTGTCAGCATACGTACTGTTTCCAGTCCTGTCGTTGGTGTGTTCCCCGAATGTTTCTTGTCCCGGTGTGACAAGAAGTGCACTTTTAGATTCCGCGTCCGTGCTCGAACCGGTCACCCAAGTTATCTCGGATTAGAATTTTGACCTCTGAACTCGACTGATGGGAACAGCCTTTTTTTTTTTTTTTTTTTAACGCCGTAGCGGTTTGCGCTCGCTAAACGCTAGTCAAGAAAAATCCATCAGTCGCCCTTATCGTTGTCCTCGATCAGGATGGAAACTGTTCATTTCGTTATTTATACTGCCGGACAAATTTCCTAATTAAACAAAACGGTGTAGAGGGAATTTGGGAATCGGTAGTGATATGGCGATACCACTTGAGGTTGCCTGAGCATGGCCAATTCCCCTTTTTGCCTGTATGCTGTAATCTAAATAAAGACACTAAAAACAACTTATTCCACCGCCCCGGAGGTGAAAACAGTAACAACACACAAACTGAAACCTCTACTAACCTTGTAAGCACTTCTAAACTTCTAGAACTGCTTGGAAACTAAAAAAAACAAAAAGGGCATCATTTTTTTCCTTTTAAGCATTTTTTATTTTTATTTTTTTTTATAAGTGCGGGTCAGTGTCGGATAAACTCTAATTAGCAACTCTAGACTGCAGCACCGGTTTGTAGCTTGCGATTGTAGATTTTTTATTTATTTTTTCTTGTCTAAAGTTCCTTTAAAAACTTTCCTCCTCGTTTGCTCATTTGCTGACATTATGCTTCAAACGTGTGGAAATCATCCACCTGCCCGCGATCGATGTGACGGCCGCGGCGTAAACGGCGTGCGGATGTCGTCCTCATGAAGGAAAACGCCGTTCTCTCTCGTATCTGTGTCGCTTTAACGCGTTTCGATAATTAAAGTACGCCGTCATAGTTCATCAGATTGCACTCTTGTGTTGTGTCCCGGTCACAGTGCAGTGGTCAAAAGGGGTCCAAGGAAGTAACAGCGGTGAACCGGTGACAGGGTCATGACCGGTCAAGGCTTATTGACGTACGTTTGGAGTGAAGGAGTCCCAACTCATAACTTACAGAACTTAAAGTATCTGCTGCTAACATCTTAGTACCAGATACCACATACACACCTTCAGGAGTCTAGCGGAGTCCGTACCTCGACGGGTCAGGACTGTTTTAGCAGCAAAAGTGGGACCGCCATAATATTTATAAGGTGGTCATAATGTTATGCCTGACCGCTGTATGTAAAACATAAATAGAATACACTGTAGAGGCTCTGCATGTTGTTTTCATTCAAATGATTATGATAAAAAAAATATTAAAAGGTTTGTCATTTGATTGTTTTTCTTCTTTTTTCGATTCACTACATTTCATGAAACAACTTTTTTTTTTTGAATATTAAAACAAGAAATAATACAAAAAGAATCTTTAACTATTTTTTTTTTTTTAAAGTAAGTCGTTTTCAGTTTCAGTGTCGCGCCCAAGGACAACGGCCAGATCGGCCACCGGAGGGCGACGTCGAGGAACCTGGGAAAACTGTGTGTGTGTTAATCCCACAAGGGTCGCGACAGAATCACACGCACCTGCACACAATCACCACTGATCATACATCAGCGGTCAGATAAATAGGTTGCACTTTATATCAGCGTGGGGTCGATCATGGTCAGTGTTTGAAACTTAAGTTTCACTTGTTAAGTGTTTATAAGTATTAATAAAGAAGCGCGACGTTCCCTGCGCCTGCGTCTCGGCATCGTTACTGCCGCAACGCCGCTATCCGTACGTCACACATTCATCTTAGAATTTCATTTGAATGCATCACGACTAATCTCCATTTTCAACTGAACAAAAGAACAGAAACTTTTATGTCCTGAAGTGGCGGAAAACGCACCGACACTGGAGACTCCTTTAATTAATCACACAGATCATTAACAGACGGCGCGGCCATCATTGCACCCTTTAGTTAGCTAAATCAACACGTTCATTAATCTGTTTATTAGCAGCCTTTTGAGTCGGTCGGTGTGAACGAGCCGTTACCATAGAAACAGTATTGTATTAGAAGCAGCTCATTAATCTGACCCGGTGATTTTTGTTACTACTGTCAGAACCACTGCTAATGCTATTAATCACTTTCTAACCAATCCGAGTGTGTGATTCAACAGCTATTTGCGGTGTATACACCCCCTTCCCACCCCCACCCCCAAAACACCCAGCATTTACTCCCCTGTTTACACTGGTATAGTGCCAAGCGTTTCAGGGAGGTGTGTGTTGTAAGTTAGTGTTACTGGAGAACTGCAGCTGTTCGGGCGGCTGACAGACAGACAATAGCTAGGCGTGGAGAAAAGAAGGGTGGCTGCTGAGTGCTGGCACACCATTAAAGAGTGCGTGTGCCTGTGTGTGCACACATATAGACTTCCAGCACTACTACTATTCCGTTTACAAGCGCACGTTCAAAATCTGCACAGAGACCCTGGCGACTCTGTGATCCTTACAGCCACATAGCAGCGTTGTCTGTGTCACGCTGTAAATTAAACCCTAACGCTTGTTGAATACGTTTGGGTGTGTAGCGTGTTAGTGTTATTAAAGCCACTGTGCTGAGAGTGTGTGAGTGTTTGTGTTAAGAGGCTCAGTGCTCATTTTGGGGAATAATAGTGTGTCATTTTAAAGTAAACAGAAATCAGTTTTGAAGATAAATTTCACGGGTCACGGGAACCAATGGCT
>JAOUQX010054414.1:0-16431 GCA_028566295.1 Liobagrus marginatus | reverse complement strand
ATATAAAAGTCTTTTTAAATGAAACGTAATGGAACGGTCTTGAATGATGCATAATGTAACGCACACTTCACATAGGATTGGACATGCCCAGTGTGAATAAGTGTTTTCTGTCTGATTACCTTTTTTTTGTAAGCAGTGACACGGCTATCTTTGCAATACCATTTTTGCAGCCCCTGACAAAAAAAAATTGAAATAAAATATACTAGAAGAGGTTAATAATAAACTAGCGGCTAGTTTTTCAATAATTAAATATACAATAACGAATACTGAAAATGTGAAAAGAATATGTGCAAAGGTTGCACTATTTCATTAATACTTTTATGAGTTTACTTATCTGCTCAACACACATTAAGAAAATAAAGAAAGAAGTACAGTGGTGTCCTTCAGTTTAGTTTACTAGTGAAAATGCTACTATTAAATTTTTAAAAAAAATAATTGAACAGAAATGTTATAATCAGTAACAACAATTATGAAAAATATAATCTTGGAATTTAGAAAAAATTCAAAATTTGGTAGCATTCAGTATTATGGTATTGCATGATGTTTAGCTGACAAAAATTCAAGAAGTTATGTCAAGAGTGATGATTAATGTTCAGAGGAAGGTTCAAATCCTTTAGTGTATCAGCTGAACATGTGGTTAAGTGGAAAAGACAAGACTCAAATCTGATTCTGATTGAGAATCTGAATGTTTTCTACATGGTAAATATTACAAATTTGCTTACATTTAAATAGTCATCTAGAATTTGGACATCTTGGCTATTCAAAAGTCAATCTGTTAGAAATTTTCATATTTGAATATTTAAAATAATTACATTTTCTGTTTACATAAATTTGAATTTAAGTTAACTGGCAAACAAACATTTTTATTACAAAAATGAACATATGTCTACTCACCTGAGTAACACACACAACACAAAAAATGCAACTTAAGACCTACAAGAAAAAACACAGTTAAGTAAAAAACTAGAACACAAAAATTGCTTGCATTTGCACCCCATATTAAAAGTGAACTAATTATATTCAGTCAGCATTGAAACAACAGTCCAAAATAATGGGCGTCTTCTTGTTTTATTTATTTTGCAATAAATGGCCATTGATCAGGGTTGTGTCTTCTTGCTTGTGTTACTTAATGTTAGTGACGTTTCAGTACCACAGGACATAATGTGTTTCTAGATAGACTAGACAATGTTGTCCGAGTTATGATAATGGCTCTTTCCTGGCTCAGGTGATCTTAAAATGAGTGTTATCAAGATTGTAGACACTTGTAACAAATACTTTTTTATGCATGCACTAGTCAAGTTTGGTGGCCCACATTACCTTGTTTAGACCCAATATCCCTTTTCATTTAAACTCGGGGTTAAATATATTTTGAGACCTTGTAAAATAATGCCTTGCTTAATCCTAACAGCTTAATTATCAGTCTCTCATGATCTTGGGGGTCAATGCTATTTAGAGGACATGATGTTTAACCCTGTGAACTTCCTCCTACTTTATTCCAACAAGTCAGAAATACTTGTACTAGAACCACAGATTAGTAAGACTAGTAAGGTATTTGATTATATAACTCTGAAATGCCTTTCATATTTAGCAGGGAAAGATGTTGGTGTACTATAGATTTGATCTTCTATTTGAAGCTCATGTAAATAATACTGCTAGAAATATATTTTTCCATCTTAAAATTATTTTAAATAATATAGTGGCACTATGTGATACATACATTCTAATTTTGTTACCTCTAGGTGTGACTACTGCCTGGAAGTTCCAGTAGGTGCATAAACAAGATAAAGTGACCAGATATCAACAATTAGAGATCTTAATAGAACCAGAAGATAATTTGACGCCACTACTTTACACTACATTTTACGACATTACATCTTATCCAAACTGCATTGGCTATATTGTTTTTATATTGAATATAACATCCTGCTAATTACCTATGAAAACTCTCAAGCTTCTTCTGGTGATCTTTCATGATCTATCGCACTTAGGTAACGAGACTTAAGACATTTTCTTTCCTTAAAACAATCTTATTTGTGTAATGTGTACATTTAAATTGACCCTGAATCCTACACTGTTTCTAACTTTTATTTTAGTGTTTTTAAAGAAAGTCATGCTCCTTCAAAGCAAATTTCCTAATCTTTTAGGTAATTTCCTAAAAATACAAAATAAAAAGCAATACTTAGCTACTGCCGTCTAGAAAATGATTTGTTTTGTTTGTTTCCTCGACTGGTTTGACAATTTAATTGGTAATTTAAGATTCCTACTTAAAGGAATATGCCTAGCTCTGTTACAATGATATTTATAGATGAAAATCACTTTTCATAAACGTACCTGCAGTAAGAGTAACATTAGTTTTCTTGTATTTGTCTGCTCTGTGATCGTCTGTTTTCACGTCTGTACTTGACTTAAAATGTCTCCTGAGTCATACACAAAACAAACCTGATCTGCAGGTTTGGTAACAATGCTCACTCTTCTTCTAGACAACATGACTTTTAAGTCTAAAGCCCTTTTTTTGAAAACACATTGATTTGCTTAGTAAAATATTTATTTATTGCAATTCATACTTTAAATAATTCAATTTGTTATTAAATGGCAACTTGTATCAGAACAACTTTTCAGTTCCTTCATCAAATACTAGGTGAAAATCTACACTACAGATTTAGGACTTTCTAATTTTTGGTAATAAATAAACAAAAAGATTAAAATATTAATTACAAATAATTTTATTTTTTACCTTTTTGTCTAGCTAAACAAACCAAAAAACCAACAAACAACAACAAAAAAAGGACAAAATAAGCCAAAATAAGGGTTTATCCATGCTCCACATATACTCACAAAAAAACTTAATATGTAATTGATATTATTATTATTATTATTATTATTAGTAGTAGTAGTAGTAGTAGTAGTAGTAGTAGTAGTAGTTGTTGTTGTTGTAGTAGTGGTAGTATTACATTATGTAATATAATATAACATTTATATATTTTTATATCCATCAATTGCCTACTGCTTATCCTATTCAGGGTTGCAGGGGTGCTGGACTCTATCCCAGCTAACTTAGGGCATGAGGTACATCTTGGACAATCACCAGTTAATTGCAGGACTAACATTTAGAGACAGACAACCATTTACACACACACACATTCATATGTACAATTTAGTGCAGCCAATTCACCTATGCCCAATCACATGTTTGTTGGTGGGAGGAAACTGGAGTACCCTGGGAAAACCCGTGCAAGCACAGAGAGAACATACAAACTCCACACAAAGAACCAATGGGGTATCTGTGGGAATCGAACCCATGCCCTTCTGACCTTCTTGCTGTGAGGCAGGTGTGCAAATTACTCTGCCTCCGTGCTGAACAGTTTTATATATTATATATAATATATAATATAACTTTTAAATATAATAAGATCATTGAGTCAAACCAGAAAGATAAACCATTAAAATATTTAATGAAAATAACAATAACAATAATATTAGGAAGAAGAAGAAAGATAAAGAATTAGTTTTCCAGTTTGTCCAAAATGTCATGAGTCAGACACAAAACAACCATTCAGACACTTTAATTGATGACAGGGTATGCTGTAATGTTTATTCGTGTGCCATACATGTTGGCCTGACCCAAAAATATTAGCTAAGTAGAGAATAACTACAACTAGCAGTAGTAGTTAAATAAATCAGGATCCAGTCAGTGCTTTCTGAGGAAAGGAAAATGATCCCAGGAAACTTGTGCCAGTTTGCAGGACTTTGTATGTAATTAAATCTACTTGATTTGGACTTCTCTACTGCATTATTTCCAGGACACATGGATATCAGATTTTGCCTGAATAATCTTTTCAAATTAGCTACTTTGATCGTGCTGACTTAGAAACTGAAAAACCTAGGCACTGACTGTGTCAAGGCCAAAAGATGTGAATCATAACAAATGATCACATCTAAACACCATTAGTCATTTTTCCTTATCGCCTCCTAGCAACAAATGCTGGGAAACACATCAAACTAGAAAAGGGAGTCTAAAATTCCCTTAAATGTTAAAAATTTGTTTTGCCCAGCATTATTAAAACACACCCTAATTTAATGACAGGGAAACATAGTAGTCTTTGTTCATAAGTGGAATGCAACACAAATTTGAAGTCCAACCACTATGCCACTTCAAGTGAAGTCTACAATTAAGGAACACATATGAGTGCTATCAACATACAGCATGCAGACACAACAGAATAGGTTCATTATTTTGTTATATGTTACTTTTTTGTTTTATACTATTACTCTAATAAACCTGTTTTTTACAACAATCAAAAGCATGATAAACATACTGATTCATTGAGTACTTAGTTCTGTTAATGAATCACATCTCAAAAGTAATAACTAACTTATTTTAATTCAATCTTTCATTATAGAGACCTTATTGTTGTAACATCGCGGCTCCGTTCACCGGAGTACTAGGCACTTCCAGTTCAGCGCCGCTTCACTTCCGGTTCGCGGCACGCGCCGCGAAGTTCCACTTCTGGGTCCCGTCATATATAAACAGCGCGACAACAGAGAAACAACGCAAAGTATTGTTTTGCTCCCAAAACCTTACCAAGCCTCTCTAATATCCTTTATCTTTGTTTATTCACAGAAGAAGCCCTGAACCACACCAGGTTCTTCTTCGTGCGAAAGAAGGACGGAGGGCTCCGCCCATGCGTAGACTACCGGGCCCTGAATGCCATTACCATAAAGAATCGCCACCCGCTACCCCTTATCCCCCCCGCCCTGGAACTACTCCGGGGGGCCCACTATTTCACCAAGCTGGACCTTCGTGCGGCGTATAATTTGATCAGAATTCGCGAAGGTGACGAGTGGAAGACGGCCTTCACCACTACAACAGGACATTATGAATATCTGGTGATGCCGTATGCCCTATCCAACGCCCCCTCCATCTTCCAGGCCTTTATCAATGAGATCTTGAGGGACCTCCTCCATCGCTTCGTCATCGCCTACATCAATGATATTCTGGTCTATTCGCCTTCCCTCGAGGCCCACATAGCACATGTGCGCACGGTGCTGACTCGACTCTGGGACCACAGCTTATATGTCAATGGGGACAAATGTGAATTTCATGTCACATCAACGGACTTCCTGGGGTATTCGATCAGTCCAGAGGGGGGTCCGGATGAATGAATCAAAAGTAACCGCCGTCCTGGACTGGCCCCTACCAGGGACGGTGAAGCAGGTGCAGCAATTCTTGGGGTTCTCAAATTTTTACAGGCGCTTCATCCGGGGTTTCAGTTCGGTCACTGCCCCCATCACCTCTCTCCTACACGGCCAGCCTAAGAGGCTAGTATGGACGCCAGCAGCGCGGGCGGCCTTTGTGCGCCTCAAGACTCTGTTCATCTCCCGTTCGTGGTTGAAGTGGACGCCTCGGACTATGGAATTGGGGCGGTGCTGTCCCAGCGGCAGGGATTCCCGGAGAAAGTCCGCCCCTGTGCGTTCTCCTCACAGAAAGTGTCCCCGGCAGAGAGTAACTATGATATTGGCAACAAAGAGCTCCTGGCCGTTAAGGCGGCCGTAGAGGAGTGGAGGCACTGGTTGGAGGGGGCGCGCCACCCCTTCCTAGTCATGACGGACCACAGAAATTTGGAATATATTCAGAAGGCAAAGCGCTTGCACCCACGCCAGGCCAGGTGGTCCCTTTTCTTTACCAGGTTTAACTTTGTGGTCATGTACCGGACAGGTTCCAAGAATGTAAAGGCGGACGCCCTTTCCCGCCTCCATGACACCCCCACCACGCAGGGGGACCCACAACCCATCCTGCCCCCTGCCATTATTCTCACCCCCATCCACTGGGAACTAATGGAGAAGGTGCGGACGGCACAGTGGGGGAAACCTTCCACTGCCCGACCTGGGGGCAAACAATATGTCCCCCCGGAATTGCGTCCCCGGATCATGGAATGGGTGCACAGCAACCTGGCCTTCGGGCATCCCGGCATCAACCGGACCCAGGCATTACTCAATCGCACATTCTGGTGGCCCTCCCTCAGGAAGGACAGTAGACGATTCGTGGAGGCGTGCCACTCTTGCGCTCAGGCCAGGACCCCTAACCTCTGCTTACCATCTACAGGCTAACTGACAGGCTGAGCGCCTCAACCAGGAGCTGGGGCGGTACCTGCATTCCTACTGTAGCCAGGAGCAGGACCAGTTGAACACCTACCAGCCATGGGATGAGTATACGCAAAATTCTCTCATTCATTCCTCCAGGGGCCTGACCCTCTTTCAATGTGTTCTAGGATACCACCCTGTTCCCATGGTCGAGCGAACCCTCCGATGTCCCGGCTGTTAACGACTGGATGCGCAGGAGCGAGCAGGTTTGGGAGGGGGTCCACATGTGGCTCCAGAGGGCGGTCTGGACTCAGAAGTGGAAAGCAGCCAGGCATAGATGCCTGCACCCAGCTTATCGCCCAGGAGAGAGTGTGGCTGTCCGCCAAGAATCTCCGCCTTTGCCTCCCTAGCAAAAAACTTAGTCTGAGATTTGTGGGGCCATTCAGAATCCTGAAGCAGATCAACCCCGTCACCTACATATTGCCACCCACTTACCGCATCTGCCCCTCTTTTCATGCGTCATTGCTGAAGCCCACCCGCCGGGTCCGGGGCGAGGGTGCCAGGGAGGTCGACCCCCCCCGCTGGATGTCGATGGGGCTCCCGCTTACTTTGTTTCACGAATCTTGAACTCACATAGGCGAAGGGGGCGCCTATAGTATCTAGTGGACTGGAAGGGGTACGCACCCGAGGATCAATCACGGGTCCCGGCGAATGACATTTTGGGCCCATCCCTGGCTGAGGACTTTCATCGAACGCACCCCGAGTGCCCGGCCCCCCGGCTGCGGTGTCGCCGCAGGAAAAAGGGCACCAGGAGGTGCCCGTAGCGGGTGGAGTACTGAAACATCGCGGCTCCGTTCACCGGAGTACTAGACACTTCCGGTTCACCGCCGCGTCACTTCTGGTTCGCGGCATGCGCCGCGAAGTTCCACTTCCAGGTCCCGTCATATATAAACAGCGCGACAACAGAGAAACAACGCAAAGTATTGTTTTGCTCCCAAAACCTTACCAAGCCTCTCTAATATCCTTTATCTTTTTTTATGCATGGAAGAAGCCCTGAACCACGCCAGGAGGACATTTAAAGCCACATCCAAGCCAAGCCAAGCCACATTGTTTTGATTAAGCACCTGCCTGCTTTTCAAGGTCTAGTTTTGTTCTAGTTATCACCCAAGACTCACTGTGTTATTGCTGGCTGCCTTGGAATAAATAAATAAACAGCACATTCTGCAATTGGGCCCTAAACTCTGTGTATGTTCTGCACTACAGTGCATGTGACAATTGTTAATAAAAAAAAACTACATTTGAGATTAAAATTTTCACTATAAGTCACTACTTTTAATATCTTTATTAGTTTTTATTTCCAGTATTTCCATCTTTTTTCCTCAAATCTCCTAAGGAATAAAAACAGATCTCATTCTGTCTTTCCAGCAGAGAACTTCCCATGTGGTCACGTCAAATTTCCATATGGTGGCCGGAGCATTTTCAGACAGATTCATATAATATAGCCAGCACTAGGAGGCTACAGGGTTCAAAATGAGGCTGTCCAAAAGTGTGATTAAACTTTTAATAATAATGATGGCAGGGGACACGGTACAAGTGAGGCGAGATCTGCTCCAAAGCATGGCGCAAGAGCACATTGATGTGTACTGCTTCTGCGTCACCATCTATCTAATGTTTCAGCCCGTGTTTATTCATGGAGTAAAAAATGATAATACTAAACCCCAAGACAGTGGTTTGATTAACTTGGTCACTGGCAGGAAGGTTGATCATCAAAGCTTGATTAGATAATAACATTGATATTGATTAGATATGAAAGTCAGAGTCCCATTTTGGTATGCATTGCTCACTAAAGAATGCTTGAGTTAGGATGTCTATAAAATAGTCCAAATACTTGGAGATGTTCAATATACAGCAATGAACGTGTCTAAATAATAGATATTCAGATATACAAAAATTCCCAGTTATTTTATAAGCTAACATAGATCTGAGGCTGAAAAGGATAAACATTGGCATCCATTAGCCAGAAAAAAAAACTTGACCACGGTATTGATATCGGCTAAAACTTCTTTAACCAATCACCTTCAAGCTCATACCCCCTGCTGACTTCAGGGATCCAGGCTCAGAGGTCCAAGCCTGCTGTGTGTGAAACTCAATCCAGTGCTCCTGGGGTGGCAGAAACACCTTGAAGCCGCCTTCAAGCAGTCTGCTGACCTGTAGCCAAAACCATATTCAATCAACAGGTTCAGGAACACAATGGTAGTGGTTTAAACATCATCTGGAGGGTGCAAGTCATTCTAACCTAACAAACAACTAGAAGGGATCAGTTAGCTTTGAGCACTGACATAATGATCACTGAACTTTGAGTTTGAAGGTACCTCTGCTACAGCTATTAGCAAGAGCACATATAGTAGAGTTAGGGTCTGTTGGGCTCCGGAGGCATGGGACAGATACAAATTTTCTAAATACACAGAGCGCAGTCCTAAAACAAGTAGAGTGTGTGCATTAGGACAGGTATCAGGACGTTCAATTTAAACTATCTAAACTAAGGGTCATTTAAAGAACAACTGGATTTAACATAGATGAGTGACTCAAATGGTCATAATTCAGAAATGGGAAACAAAGTAAAGGGTCTAATATGCTTAACAATAAAAGAAAAAATGCGCATTATTACAATAAAAACATATTTTTAATATGTCAAAATGAGAATGAGAAATGAAGTTCAGGTATAGTGTAAGAGGCAGAGATATTAAAAAAGGATTAATTCGTGCCACTTACCAATCACTTGCTTTCTTGTATCATGCAGCAGCTATCTCACAGAAAAGCTGAGAGCATGTTCTTCCTTAAGATAAGTAAAGCCAAGCTCCATGAGTTTTTTTGGGCACCATTTGCAGGTGTTTTCCAGCTAAAAATTTCATGTTCTGAGAACATTCTAGGAACGTAATGTTCCATAAACGTGAAAATGTCCAGTTTGCCTGACGTTCCAAGAACATTGTTTTCTTTCAACATTATGACAACGTTCATCAAGTACGAATTACTTCATAAGGAACATTCCAAGAACATTCTTCTAAGAACATTTTCTCTCAACATTATGAGAATATGCCTTAACTAGTAATAGCATTATAAGAACGTTCCATGAATGTTATATGAGAATGTTTTGTCCTAACATTTAGATAATTTTTAAAGAACGTTAGCGTAAAGTTTGGGTTCCCTGTTAGCTGGGTTTGTCTGGCCAATAAAATTGGTGCAGCTTGTGGCTTTTAGCAAATGTGAAGTAAGGGACCCAGACATTTTTCCTGCATGACAATGCCTCTATGCACATCTTGTGACAAACCACAAAGTGATTTCGAATCAATTTGCAAATACAACTTTATTGACTTTCATGCAGCAATAATCGCAGTCAATGTTCAGGAAGAAGAGTGGAGAGAGGAGATGAGTATGTAGTGAGGCACAGACAGGTAATACTTCGCATCGATCGTGCGACACATTGCGAAATACATAGGTGTTTGATTAATTTGCACAGGTGTAGCTGGTTGTGTGTGTGGCTGGCGAGATTGCCAGATTGTAACTTGTTGCGCATTCACTACCCGGCGTGACCGTGACAGAGCCCCCCCAAAGCAAGTGACAAGGGGCGAAGGGTGAGTATGAAGGCATGCGGCGCCAACGCCTTTGGGGTTTGGGTTTCTCCGGGTGGGCCTTGTGAAAGTCGGATAGGAGGGAGGGGTCGAGGATGTCGGCCGTGGTTACCCAGGAGTGTTCCTCTGGCCCGTATCCCTCCCAATCCACCAGGTACTGGAGGCCCCACCCCCGCCTTTCAATGAGCTCCTTCACTCGGTAGATCTTCTTCTGATCTGAAAAGAGGGAGGCAGGCAAATCTCCACGACAAACTGGAGGGATGCGTCAGGATGGCGGAGGATCAAGAACCATAATGAAACAGCGCTTTAGTTCGTGGAAGGCTTGTTCAGCGGCAGCGTTCCAGAGGAGTACATGGTTGCCCTTCTTTACCAGCGATGTCATGGGCTCGGCCACCCCCCAAAGTTTTGTGTGAACTGCTTATAGAAATTGGTGAAGCCCAGTGAACATTGCAGATCCTTACGCATGCGTGGCCGGGAGCACCACCTCCACCTTTGCATCCTCCATCATTACCCCTGCGTAAGAGATGATGTACCCCAAGAACAATATGGTGGTGCGATGAAACTCGTATTTCTCCGCCTTGATGCATAGTTGGTGCTGGAGTAATCACTTGAGTACCGCCTGGACAAGCTGTACGTGTTCTTCATATGAATTCAAGAACACACGGATGTCATTGAGGTAGACGATTACAAAGCGATGGAGCATGTCACGCAACACGTCATTCATAAATGCCTGGAAGACCGAGGTACGGTGATAGCTGTGACGCCCTCTTCTTGCTAAGTGATTCGGCCAGGTCTCAGTATGGATGCACCCGTGCTGCTCTGGTGACCCTCCCGGGCCCCAGACGATGTCCGTCTACCACAGTGACTGAGAGAGGGGTCACTGGAATGCGGTGAACACCAGCAAATGTTACATCTATGAATTTCGCCACTGCTCATGAGTCCACTATTGTACGTGTGGTGAGGGTCGGCCCTTCAGGACTCAAACCCCGGAGGAACAATGCGCTTAGGCAGGTTGCGCCCCAATCCACCTGGGCGGCGAGCGTTTGGAACGTGATCGCGTAGGTCGCCACCGTCTTGTCACCTTGCTGGAGGTGGAGGAGCTGCTCGCCGGCATCCTTGCTGGATGGCGAATGGTCAAACACTGCCTTTTGAAGGGTTAGGAACTCAGCGTAGGTGGTGGTGGTGAGCCTGCGCTGCAGCTGGATTGCCGTCGCTCACTTGAGTGCTTCTCCCGTCAGCAGCGAGCAGATGAACGCAATGCGGCTCTGATCGGTGGGGTAGGTGGCCGTGTGTTGTGCTAGAAACAAGCCGTACTGCATGAGGAATCCACGGACTTGCAGCTTAGTGTGCCCCACGAGCCGTGTGTGTGCGGAGCTCTTGGAGCACACAGGTGAGGTTATGGTTGCACGCTGTCAGCTGCACAATCTGGAGCTGGAGATTTTCCAGCTCTGAAGCGTGAGCGTGCATTGCTAGATTCAGAGAAGGCGAAATATTCTGTGACAAACCACGAAGTGAGTTTAAAGCCATTCGCAAATGTAATAGCAATAACCGCAGTCAAAGTTCAGGAAGAAGAGTGGAGAGAAGAGATGACTGTGTCGTGAGGTGTGTAGCTGGTTGTGCGTGTGCGTGCCTGGGGCTGGCTGGCGAGATTGCCAGATCGGAACTCATTGCGCGTTTACTACCCGGTGTGACCATGACACATGGTCTGTTTTGGTTTGGTTGGTGGGGAAGAACTCAAGTGTCCTGCACAGAGCCCTGACTCCGATTCAAACCTACTGAAAAATGAATTCACCCCAGACCTCCTCACCCAACATCTGATCTCACTAATCATTAAGAGGCTCAATCTAGTAAAAAGCATTTGCAGACGTGTGGAGATTATTATGGGAATAAGAGAAAAACTAAATCTGGAATAGGATAGTCAAAAAACACAAAATTATGCAGGATGCATGTCCAAAAGCTTTTGGCCATATAATGTATTTCAAAGTAAAATGATTTACATGGTTAAAAGGCAAACTGATATTTCAGGGGGTTTCAAGCCAGATGCTGACATGTTTTTCTCATAGCACCATACGTGATACTTTCATATTCTTTTAATCCACCTATTCTCTTCTAAGACTTGTCATAACCATAAATATGCAACTTAAGGTCCAAAATTTGTAAGGGCCCTCTAGTGCTTGTGTCATATTTTATGGAGCTGTTCATTCTCAAATTTGGAATAATGGAACAAGTCACAAAGCAGACTTCCCTCTGAACAGGCAATAAGCCAACAAGAAATGTTGATGTCTAAGCATGTTCTATTTTGCAATACTCTTATTGATTCTGGATTCGTAAAGACTTATTTTTACAAATTCTGTGTTGCCATCTTTTGATGACATTGCATGAAAGACAAGGTCTAGCGGTTCTAAAAACATGCATTTTCCTCTAAGATAGCCAGAGCAGTGGGAACTTCCGGCCGTTGCCATGTCCACGGCCAATGTAATCCCTATGAACTGGACAGCTAAGCACTAGGAGGCCCCCCGCCCCAACACACACACACACACACACACACACAAAGTAAAACATAAAAAATCTCAGCACTTACAATAACAGTGATAAGTTATAAAATGCTCAAAAGCTGCTGACTACGCAATTTCATTTGACTGTACAGTGTACAGTTATAAAAGAGGAATTATTTATAATACCACTATCTGGTGTCACCCATGTGAAGATGGTTTCCTCTTTACTTTTGGTTCTTTTTATGTTTTTTTGGTTTGATTAATTTATATTCCTGCAAAGCTGTTTTGTGACACTGACCACTGTTAAAAGCAATATTAAAAATTAAAAATCAAACTGAATTAAAATAATATTCATACCCTTTGAATGTCCTGTACATTTACATTGTAGGTGTTACCCATACTCCCTAAAAAAAACCGGCATTCACATGTAGTGGTATTAAGTTAATACTTCCTCTAAAGGAAATTTATCCTCTAGCACTCCTGGGCTGCATCAAGACTTCCGCTGGGTTTCCATCTTCACGGATTTGTGCAAGATGTTGCAATTAGCAACACATTTTGGCTTGGTTTTAGCTTTCCCAAGCTCTGCCTTGCATCAGGGCCTGTTGGTAGGAGAGCCAGCAGTGTTTCACAAGGATCTGTGAGAACCAGAGCGTGTGGAATAAAGGTGAATGGGCGAGACATCTCTGAGGCCATTCATTGGCTAGCTACAGACGCATGGTAATTGGAGCCTCATGAGTGAAGGCGCAATGAGGGCTTGTTGAGATTCTCCTGCATTTGATCTGATGAAGAAGCACACAAAGCAAATTCAACCGTTAATCTATCCCTCATAAACCTCTACCCAACTACTCCTCCTTTGAGCGTGAATCGTTTGTCACCAAATGTCTTTGCTTGTGTCTTGATTTTTTTATTTATTATGTTTTATTTTTTACAAAGGATTCAGGTACAAACACACAGCTGGAATGTGTTACTCATTGAAATGGTAAACTAAACATGGTGCACCCCTCTTAACCACACTGGGGGTCCTGGTGGTATGGCACCTTATGGCAAAACAGTGATATGCTGCATGCACAACGATTGTACATATGCCATTGAAAAGGTATTTGAAACCGGGTTAGGCTGACACTTGTTCCTGTGCAATAAAATAAGATAAAGTGCTGTTTGCGTGACGATTGACTTTATGTTACTTCTAAGATTATACAGAAATCTTGCTCAAACTAATGCCTGGTTGTAATGCTCCTCATTATGATGAGTAATGATAAACAACTTAGAACAATACGGGCTCAAGGTAATAGAGTTTAATTAAATTAGAGCTGAAGTTACCATAAACATTATTAGCAATTATAAATTAGTTTTGTGTAGTATAAACACTCATTCAACAACTCCATCATTTAATTTCCTTCTAAGTATATGACTATATGTTCACAAACCAAAGGCTTGGTTCCTTGCTGTTCAGTTCTTACAGGCAAAACAAAAACTAACAGAACGCAGTATATGCTAAATGAAGATTTATTAGACAGCAGGTTCCACTGTTGTTGCTTGGAGTTCCGAGGTAGATCATTTTCTCTGAATAATCTCTCCCATTTGACTGGAAACTGGAGCGTGTTCATGAACCAACAGCATAAATGTAACCATTATGATTACATTAATGTCCTTCTGGTTGTTCTCTGGTATCCTACTACTAGGACAAATATCGAAATTTAGTAGGCACTCACATGTTCCATATGGCTCTTAGGATTTTGTATGCAATGATTCCCCCAGGAAATTTGGTAGAATCCAACTACCGTAATCAAAATAATAGTGTGTTACACATCAATTGCTCAGCCGAAGATTTGTGGGCATAATGTTTGATGTTGAGAATAGAAGTCATGTGCCAGAAGAGCAGAGACAACTAAAATTGTAATTTTTTTTTTTCATAATAGACCAGCAGACAAATACAAAAACCAGAGACAAAGGGTCAACAAACTCAAACAAAAGCTTAGGTTTTTGCACCTAAGCAATTAGCAAAAAATTGGCAAAACATTAAATCAAGGACCTTGAACATGTATGCTTTAAGTTTTAGAATATTTTAACAATAGGATTCCTTTTTGTATATTAGACATCCGACATCCGCACACACACACACACACACACACACACACTTGTTTTGCTATCTTAGTAAGGACATTCCATAGGCGTAATGGTTTTTATAGTGTACAAACTGTAGATGCTATCCCCCCTACACCACCCCTGCTTCTAAAGTTACACATCTTACACACACACACACACACACCCTTACCCTACCCCTACTCCTAAACCAACACATCACACACACCCTTACCCTACCCCTACTCCTAAACCAACATATCACACACACCCCTACCCTTCTTTTACATACATAAAAGAACATACTTCTTTTATTCATGCAGAAATCCATAAACAAACTCCAAACACCCAAAATGATCCACGCTGGCTTTGCTCCAGCGTCCCCTATTTAAACCAAGCATAATCAAGCTAACTAAACATAAACAGGTGAGCGTGGTTAGAGGTCGGCATGGCTGTGGGTGTGTGTGCGTGAGTGAACACAGGGCACGTGAGGACATGTGAACAGTGACACAGTGAAACACAGCTCCTGGCACGTTACAGTCCCCCCCCTCCCTCCGGGTGCGCCAACACAAACACCTATCACCTATGGCGGGCCATGGGGGAGGACCGGGGGCCTCAGGCAGGGGTCCAGGTCGCGCGGGGCGAGACCATGGGGGCCGATGAAGGCAGGGCGGGAGGGGCTGGCCCGGACCATGAGGAGAGTGGAGGCGCCAGTGAGGCCAAAGGGGGGAGCGATGAAACCGGGAAGGCCAGAGAAAGGAGCGATGGACCCAGCGAGCATGAGGTCGTCGATGGTTCCGACTATGTGGCGAGAGGGGGGAGCGAGGAAGGCGCCGAGGCCAAAGGGGGGAGCGAGGCATGAACAACGTCCGCGGCCGAGGTGGTCGACCGAGCGATGTCCTCCGCCTCGTAGGCAGAAGCAGCGTCGTCCTCAGGTGAGCTGAGGGACAGCGGGACGTCCTCGGCCGGACTCGGGCATGGAGCGACGTCCAACGCCGAGCAGCAGCCGAAACCGAACCCACAATGGCCTTAACTGGTGTCGTAGGGGCTACGCCTTGACTAGGGCTGGGGCTAGCTAGAAACATTTGGCAGAGACTGGGCACTATTACACTGTGGGGGCCTACCACGACTGCGCCACCTACCGGGGGCCCTATGGCTGGACTACAGGTCATACTAGGCCCTACCCTGACTTCAGCGTCTAAGCATGGCCCCCCCAGCTGCTTCTGCCTGAACGCCTACAGCTGCACAGGGCCCTACACTGTCCCTAGTGTCTGTACGGGACTCTGCGGTGGCTTCAGGACCTAAGCTGATGGCTGACAGCGGTTCTATGCTGACAGCAGTAAGAGGGGGAAGCTCTACTATGACTGTCATGACCATCTGGGGCTTAACCGGGGCTACGGAAAGGAGCCAAGGCTGAATTGGGGCGGGGCATGCGGGATCGGGCCCTACACTAGTCTTAGCGGAAAAACAGGGTGCCAATCTTGGACGTGGACTACGGGTGCGGGGTATACGGGGGTGGGCTAGCACGCTTACCTGGGACTCGGCGATCTGGTAAGGCGGGGAAACAGGACCAACCATGGTTACGTGTTTGGACTCAGCAACATGATTCAATTCAGCGACATGATTCAATTCAGCAACATGATTCAATCCCGCAACATGATCCAATTCAGCGACATGATTCAATTTAGCGAAATGATTCAATTCGGCAACATGATTCAATTTAGCAACAGGAGTACATATGGACACTTGGTCAGGCTTGAAGGCTTGTTCAGGCTTGGACGGCGCAGTCAGCCTCAGGAATGCCCATTGTCTCTGGAACCGGCTCTGTGTCTGGAACAGGCATCTCTGGAATGGAAGACCTCAGAATTCGGATTAGAGCGTGAGGTGTGTGCTCATACCTGTAGGGCTCCAGTCTGGAGAGGTGTGGCTCATTTAGACCGCTCCAGAACAGCGCCCCAAGGTCCTTCCGGTGCAGCTCGGCTGGCGTTACCAGCTGCATGAACTCAACGACGTACTCCTCCACATTCTGCTCACCCTGCTGAACGTTCCATCCGCAATGAACTTCCCGACTTGCAGGACATCTACAACAAACGCTGCTTAAACAGGGCCAGAAAGATTAAGAAGGACCTAAGCCACCCTAACAA
>JAOUQX010053150.1:0-16464 GCA_028566295.1 Liobagrus marginatus | reverse complement strand
ATTTTTTGAAGCACGCTGGGATTACAGACTGTTCAAGAGAGAGGTTGAAGATTTTTGTAAATACCGGAGCTAGCTGACAACGATATGGAACCTAGTAACAAACTTCTGAAACGCACTGCACTTTTTTCAGAAGAAACTTGTAATCGTTCAAATTTGTCTGGAAAACAATTCAATTCAATTTTATTTATAAAACGCTTTTAACAGTACACATTGTCCCAAACAGCTTTACAGAAGATAAACAGTAAGAAGAAAAATGAAAATGTGAACGTGTGACGTTGTGAACGTGTGAAGCTTCTTATGCTGGGATATGCGGAATAAAAACATTTCACTGCATGTATGTGTATGTGATAAATACGATCTGAATTTGAAAATTTGAATTTGAATTTGACATATATTCGAATGAGCAAGCCTTTGGCGATGATGGGAAGGAAAAACTCCCTAATGTAATGTTTGAAAGAAACCCTGAGAGGAACCAGACTCAGGGGAACCCATCCTCATGGGTACAGCAGAATGTGTATTTACAGGTGATATACAGTGTAAGTGTAAACATATGAACATATGTTCAGTCTTGACTCATCCTTCTACACCCGTCCATCAGTCAGCGGCAATCACCTCCAGCCAGAGGAACGACATTACATGTGTCAGGATGGACCAAGACCACCAGGGATACTGGCAGCACAGTTGCAGCAGGTATAAATCGGCAAAGACAGAACGTGAGGTATTAGATATGCTCTAATAACAGGTAAATATAATTTACATTACTTACACACTGCAAAAAAGGACTATGCAAGTAGCTCAGTCCCTTGGTCTGTTTATTTCATTTTGAGAGATATAACTCTGATAAGCATGACTGAACAAATATGTTTTTAATCTGGACTTGAACACTGAGATTGTGTCTGAGTCCCGAACACTAATTTGGAGACTGTTCCATAACTGCGGGGCTTTGTAAGAGAAAGCTCTGCACCCTGCTGTGGGTGTTACACAACAGTGATGTTAAAGAAGCAGCAAATCGTGTTTCAATTACTTTGTTATTTACTGGTGTATCCCAGGTTACTAATTCCATGGTAAACTATAAGGGAAAAAAAAATATTTAAATATGCGTGTAAATATATTTACTGATTAAATTGACTTAGAAAAATTCGAGAGTAGGGGAAATATAACTGAGCAATTTAGATTAGTTCTGCCCATAGTGCATGATAGTACATCATCTCAGAGGAAGTTCTTCCTCTCTCAGGAGAGATTGAGCTCTCGTCACGGAGAGACATGCTGAGTAGAGAAGCACGTGAATTTCAGTCCTAACGTCTGAAAGTAGGTGTTAAATATTGAAATTTATAATTTCGGCTCACTATAAAAAAAGAAAAAGTATCGATAACATGAGTGTAGTTCTAATTGCAGTTGTGTTAACTTCTCAGAGTTTAACAAAAGCCGAAGCCGATGCGTTATAGGAAAAAGAGAAAAAAGGTATAACGCTGTGTAAACCAGAGTTCTTCGTGCATCACGCTGATTCTGGTTGTCATCAGAGTTATAATTGGTAAGTGAGTTCATAAATAGTTGTTGTTGTAGTTATATGTCTCAAGTATCGCATAAATGCTAGTTCATTAGAGTCCATAGTCTAGCGTATCTCACGTGCTTTTTGTTAGCCACACAAGCCATGTGCTAGACTGTAAGCTAATTCAGGCTAGCCATTACTTTACATTGGTGTTATTTTGTTACATAGAGATTTGTTGCACAATGTTCAAGAAATGTTCATGTGATTAATTAAGATTTTCCGCCTTGTTGGGCCTTGCAAGGTTGGGCTTTTGGTTTGTTTTGTTTTCTTTCTTGGTTTTAAATATTTTTCCTCTTTGCTGTGAGTTTTTTCCTACTCATTTCCCACTCATCTCGGTGACGTTGAACGAGATTTTCCTGACGTTGAGAGTGAACTGTTTCAGTCGCCTATGGGGAAAGCACAGAGTGGCAGAAACTGGCGAGCCAATCCAATTGAATCTGAACAATCCTCCTGAATCTGGACAATTCAGAAAGGTCATCGAAGTGATAGGACAATAAGAGTTGTTTCCACATCAAATGGCAAAAGAACTGAGAAGGAGTTGTTCTTATGATCCAATTTTCTGATTTTGAGTGATTGATTAAGCTTTTACGCTCAACAGGGAAATGAGAGATAATGAATTGTAATGTCTCACCTATGCGACCAAAAGCTTTACTTCTGATCGCAAGACGCGAACCGAGAAAGGAGCGAGGTCCACATGCAGGACGTGAAAACATATTCTCTTTATTTGTAAACAAATCCATAAGCAACTCCAACAACTCAAAGCTCAAAATGATCTCCGCTGGATTTGCTCCAGCGTCCCCTATTTAAAGCAAACATAATCAGGCTAACTAAACATAAACAGGTGAGCGTGGTTAGGTGTGGGCGTGGCTGTGGGTGTGTGTGCGTGAGTGAACATAGGACACATGAGGGCATGTGAACAGTGACACAGTGAAAACGCAGACGCGCTTGTAGCGTCTACAACGTCCTGGAACGTTATATGAATTGAGTTTGTGTGATGCTTGAAATTGTTAACTACAGCCATTGAATGTTAAGATTTGTAGATACCCGGCAGAGCCTAGCATGCCATTCGACATGTGGTTGCGCATGTTAGACAACTACTTGCTGGTAATTAATGCAGTGGGTGCTGCATGGCCTGATGCTAGGAAGAGGGCGACTTTACTTCATTGTTTAGGCACCGAGGGGCAGCAGATTTTCTATGCGCTTCCGGACACCAGTGAGTTAATGTGGTTGTGGGGTTTCATACATTCAGAAAAAGAGTACAAGCTACACACGAAAGTATACAACAACATGTAGCTGCTTTACATGCCTTAGCCGCTAACTGTGACTTTGGTGATAAAGCTGATGATATGATTCGCAACCAAATGCTGGAACATTTGCAGAGTGATGAGTAACGGAGGGGATTATGGTGTTGAATGCTGAACTGTAATCCACAAACAGCATTTTAACATAATTCCCTTTCCGCTTGTCCAAGTGTTCTTGGGTCGTGTGATGTAAGTATGCGATCGCGTCCTCAGTGGAGCCGTTAGAACGATACACAAACTGTAACGGGTCTAGTGTGTCTGGTAGTGAACTAGTGATGAAGTCTCTTACTAACCTTTCAAAGCACTTCATCACAGTGGAGGTCAGAGCTACTGGAGGATAGTCGTTAAGACAGGCAGGAGTTTCTTACAATGGTGGACTTTTTGAAGCACGCTGGGATTACAGACTGTTCCAGGGAGAGGTTGAAGATAAATAAATACCGGAGCTAGCTGGTCAGCGCAGGTTCTCAGGATCTAACCTGTGATGTCGTCTGGTCCTGCAGCTTTCTTGGTGTTTACTCTCCTGAAGGCCTTTCTCACGTCGTGCTCCAAGATGATGAACGTGATGTCCGTTTCTGCACTCTCCGCTTGCATGCAGCCAGCAGAGATCCTAGCACTGTTAGCGCTGTTAGCATTCACGGCGCTGTCGAAACGAGCATAAAAGGTGTTTAGCTCGTGTGTTAATGAAGCATCCGTGCTCATCATCTTGGATGTTGCTGTTTTATAATCCGTCATTGATTTAAGTCCCTGCCACATGTTTCTAGAGCTCTGATGGAAGTGAGACTCTAGTTTTTTAACTTTGCTTTGCTGTTTTTACTGCTCTGCGCACGTTATAGGATGCAGCTTTGTAATCGTCCATGTTCCTGGTTGCGAGCCCTGCGTTGTAGGCAGTAGAGCGAGATTTCAGCGCATCGCGGATAGTTTTATCCACCCACGGCTTTTGATTGGGAAATGCTTCGATAGTGAATCGCTGAATGAAATTGTCAGCTAGTTTCCCAATAAATCCCGTAACTACTTCCGTAAACTCGCTGATGTCATCAGAGCTGCGCCTGAACATGTCCCAGTCTGCGTCATCCAGAACGTCTTGAAGCGTGGCCGCTGATTGGTCCAGCGTGCGACCTCCCACCTAACCGGAGCCTGCGTACATACTTAGGCATCATAAAAATGGCCGCGTGATCAGACTTCCCAAATGCTGGGTGAGGTTGCGCTTTGTAACTGTTCTTTAATTGTGTGTAGCAGTGATCCCATGTCCGTTCACCTCTGGTGGCACACATGATGTGTTGATGAAAGTTCGGTACTGCGCGTTTGAAGTTGGCACTGTTAAAGTCCCCCGCAACAATAAGCACAGCGTCCCGATGGGAAGTTTGATATGAATTTAGCGCCTCATGAAGATCGCATAAAGCGCTGTCCGTGTCCGCCTGTGGTGGTATGTAGATGGCACTGATTATGACTGAACTAAATTCCCGAGGAAGATGAAAGGGGCGACAGTTTAAAGTCAAAAGCTCCAGGTTTGGTGAGCTTTTGTGAGCGTGAGACAGGAAAATGCTAGCGTTATTGCACCAACTGTTGTTTATCATCAGGCACACTCCCCCGCCTTTCTCCTTTAGTAAGATGGCAAATGTGGGATCGCGACCGGCTTTGTTTGAAAAAGAAAATTGCAAAAGTGCTCTCTGGAACTATTTTAGATTTGAGGCAAAGGAACAGGGAAAGGCAAAAAGACACAATCAAGGCACTTTGCAGGCATTGTTAGACAGCATTGCTAACAAAAGGTGCTAACACCACTAACTTAGCAAAGCACCTGAAAGACAGACATTCAAGTTCAAGTTCAAGTTTATTGGTCACATATACATTGTGCAATACAGCATATAGTGAAATTCTTTGGCGACTACCTGGGCGTTTGCTGTAAGTGGGAGAGGGGGGAGGAACATATATATATATATTTATATATATTTAAGTGGGGTAGGGGGGAGGAACATATATAATATTCGGACCTATATAAAGAATTTCGTGAGGTTGGTAATGTAACATCGGCACAGGCTCCGCCCCCACAGAGAGCCGTCACCGGAGTATTGACGTCACTTTCGGCTTCACGTAGCCTTTGTTATGCTAGCCATTTTGTTTGTAGCAAGTCTAGCCTTTGTTTTTCTAGCCGTTGTTTTGCTAGTTGTACTGGATCTAGCCCAGTCCTTAGAATTTGTTTGGACTTCCTGACCCACATGTTACATTGGAGTTACCATGTGCAACTAAAGAACTCCTGCAAATGGATCCTACTACATCTGTGTCTGCGAGTCCGTTACAGGTAACTTCTCTCAGTTTAACAGTAAAGAAATATTAAGCAAGGTGGTCCAGTTGCTGATATGAGTGTCGTCATATTTGGTGAGGTTTGTTTTTGCATTTGATGCATGCACCTTTGCGCATCCACGTTTACTATAGTGCAGAAAACACTATTAATAACACTATTTATATGCTTTTAACAATGGCTATATGTGAATCCAATATTAAACATTGTTATATTAAACATATTATACACTGGCATACATGCATGGGATGCATGTAAATAGACTTAAAGCTCATAAAACCCAGAAAATAAGTTCCCTTTTATTCACAAGGCAGTCCATCACATCCATATTTAAACATCCTTTTTCAAATAGAATGGGCTGTGGTTTTTATTTTACTAGGAAGTCATTTGTGTTCCACACATTCTAGAAGGAGGATCCGGTCTTTATATGCAGAAAGGCTACTAAGCTGCACATTCAATTTCTTGTAATCTTGAGTTTGGACTACTGCCACATACTTCTGCCATAGTGTGACGAGCAGAGTAAGGCATTGCTAAGATGCATTTGCAGTGTACATTGTCCTTCTCTATTGTGAACCAAAACACCAGACACCTTTCTCGGACCAGAACGGGGCTCTGGAACGGGATCGGGACTGGAACTTGACTCGGGAGCGGGTTCGGGACAGGAACTGCACTCAGGAGCGGTTTCGGGACTGGGCTTGGGAGTGGGCTTGGGACCGGAACTGGGCTCGGGAGCAGGTTTGGGGCCGGAACTGGGCTCGAGCATGGATTCGGAAGTGGGTTTGGGATCGGATCTGGGCTCAAGAGCAGATCGTGCTGGCAAAGAAATCATCCACCCAGTCAGACTCGTCCGTCCAACTGGGGTCGATGGTGACGCGAACGATTTCCCAATCCACGTCCAGCTGTGTATCATAGTGCGGTTCAGGCGCAGTTTCCTTGTGTGTTTGCTGCCGCCCCTTTGTGCACGTCCGCCGCCGTCGCGAGGTTGCTGGCTCTTCTTGGTGTGCTTTGAACATACAGCCTTCAGTTGTTCAAGTGCGATTATCTTAATCATCTTAATCAATTGAATTTACTTGGTAGAATATTTAACTTTTTTTAATAACTGGATAAGTACATGGTATATTGTAACTCAGTGGTATTATTGGTGTTATTGTTATTATTATTATTATTATAAGTAGAATTTGTTGGTTTGTTAGTGGGTAGTTTAAGTAGTTCTATTACTTCTCAATGAGTATTTAAATACATAAAGTTGTAAATACTTTGATTTATTTAAATACATTTAAGTACATAAATCAGCTTTGATATTAGTCATTGTTAGTTGTGTGTAAGTACAGGACACCATGAACCTTGATTTCTGAGAATACCATCAACCCCAACCAGTTTGAAGTGTAGTTCAATTTCAGTTCAGTCTGGCGGATTAACCTAGATGTACATTGGGTTGCTGAAGGACAGATCACTTGCACCACTGTCTGTCTAATCTGTTCACTATGTGGAAATATCAGTTTTACTTGTTATGACCATACATATAATGGCAGTAATAGGACTCAAGAATTTTACATTCACGTGACCCAAACCAGTTTCGTTAGGTCACTCTCGGTTAAGGTACATACATCAAGGTGAGTTCATCTACATCTAATAGAGCAACAAAGGTGATATGGATGAGCACAGAAGATCCAAGTGTTTGTACTTCCTGAACACAAGTGATGAGGGTTTTATCTTAATGATTTATTTACAGTACTAGCAAATATACTGAGAAATGTTCCTACTATGTCTGAAAGAACACAAAGATCAAAAGTTGTTTATACAGGGTCTGCTACTGTCAGCAAATTTCTTTTTTGCAGATTAGAATGTGGCCTAAACAAGATAAATAGTGTGTAGAACTGGCTTGTTGCATCAAGAATCAAATAAATAATAAGAGAGCTTGAAATGTATTCATTCAGAAGATAAGTCACAATAAATAGCAGATAATTTTTATAACCTGTAATTATTATATAATTGTACTTTGAGTAAAGACAGATTACGTTAGTGGTAAAACCACTCAGTAAAACCAAGTTTAAATCATTTGCAGTGCTAATCAATAAGTATATATTAATAATATTAAATACATTTTTTATATATGGAATTTTGTACCATATAATACTTTGTATGTTTTAGTCAAACTATTTAGAAAAAAAGTTGCCCTTGGTGACAGTGGTCACCAAGGCTATTAATGACTAATAGCCTGTGATTCCATCCTATCACCTGCCAAAATATTTTAAATACATTATTTTTCTAGCACTTAATCTCAGGGCTCAATACATATTTATTTGATGAATTTAGTTCAAATACACTATTTGGCCAGAAGTTTGTGGACACCTTACCAGCATAACCATATCCAATGTTGCTCTGTTACAGACAACTATTCACACTCACATTCATTCCTATGGACAATTTAGAGTTGACAATTCATCCGTGCCAAATCGCATATTGGGGATATTGGGCTCCCGGAGTACCCAGAAAAACCCACGCAAGCGCAGAGATTACTGATTAGATGAAAACTCCACACAGAAAGACCCTCGGCGGGAATCGAAGCCATGGCCTAATTTCGGTAAAGCAGGAGTTTTAATGCCTCTATGCCTGAGAGGCCGGCTTTGTTTTCTGAGAAGACAGGCCAGCTACGCTCCCTCTTGCGGCTCGGGGCCATTGGCTGCCAAGCCAGCATAGCAACTTCGGTAATGGGGCACTCAGGTGGAGCTAGCAGAGGTTGATGAGACAGCCCCTGGCCTTTCTCAGCTGCTAGCCTCCAGTCATCTGGCCACGTATCGGAAGACCACCCTGTGGCCTCTTCTACCCTGGAAGACACCGTCCTGCTTGGGCTGTCTAGCTCCTTGGTACTAGACTGTCTCAGCATGTGTGCGAGCAAAATTAGCAGTGCACCAGTCCAACCCCAGTGCAAGGAGATAATTGACAAAAAGTGCTGGTAGCCTTCTACAATTGCTCAACAGAGAGCATTCAAACATACTGCATTTCAAGTGGTATCTCTTTTCTACTGCAGTGGAAAGCAAAGTGCTTCAACAAAGAGTCACTGGAATCCAACTAACAGCGCTGGAAGACATAGTTTATAAAACACAGTGTCTCAGAAACTAGCATCTGCAATGACTCCTCACGCCCAGGCCATTATCTCTAGTTGTTGACATGAGGAAAATAGTACAACATATACACTAATGCAAAACCAGACAGAAAACAGTTTTTTCCCACAGAGTTGTGGCCGCTTTAAACCATAATTGAACTTAGCTTTTACTTCAGAATTTAGTTTTTTTTGCTGTAGAATTTAGATATTACTATCCACACTATCTGCCAACGTTCACAGTTTACACGCAGACTACTATTCAGGAACATTCTGCAAAATAGGAAAACACAGGTCAATACTGCTATTATCACAAGAATACTACCTCGTGCACTATATCAGTACATTGCTGCTACACTATAATGTTGTTTACTGCTACAGTGCTCACCTTATAACACTGTACTGCACTGCTGCTCACAGTCATATTGTTTACACCGTCTCTTACTTTTATTGTTATTATGTATTTTTTGTTTCTTAGTGTCTGAAAGAGCTGCTTTACACATTTAGTTTCACTACCAAGTGCATATGCAATAACAATAAATATTCTGTTATTCATTCATTCATTTATTATAAATTATTATGTTTTTATATTTTTCAAAGAAAAGCACACTAGAAAGTGCACTTTAAAGGGGCAGCATTTTTCAAAATAGGTATCAAAACACTTCTATATATGTGACTACAAAATAAAGTGTGGAGTATTCACTTTTGTCATTTGAAAAAATGACTTTCATGAATTTGTAAATTGTTCAACATTTATTTCCATGCTCCACTCTTCTATTTTTATTTATTATAATTTATTATTTCTATTTTTAAATATACTCAAAAAGGGGTTTTCACCAACATCTATTAGGGTTTTGTGTGAACAGCTCTACTACTCTGCCCCTTTAAATTTGTCAAACATTAAAAATATGTCATTAACTAAGAAGTAAAGTGGTGATAAACCCCGTCATTATTTATTTTCTTTTTTTGTACAAAAGAAAAATTAAATCAATTGATTATATGATCTCATCAATCAATCTGATTACTAATTAACTGGCAAATATTCCCACACCGGAAGCAGTGAATGCTTTATTTCCCCCAGCAATTTCAGATAAATGTTTTCTCTGATGTGTCTCAATATTCTCTATAAGATAGTGATTTTGATTTAAGTCTTTGTTTTGACACAAACTCTCTTCTTTCCAAGCCATTTGTAACAGTAATACAAACACAGTGTGGCAAGGATCCAAATGCAAGCGTGTTTATTTGTGCACATAAGTACTGAGAATCGTGAGGCGTGAGAAATGGCACCGGGGACACAACAGGAGTAATCACTGGGTGATGTAGGCTTCCTTTGAGTCCTCTTGAAAACACAGCAGATCAAGGCTGCTTCTGTGGAGAGAAAAAGAACAATGAGAAAATGGCTTGGTAAAGTTTGGTGCAACAATACTTCGCGTCTTCCTGTTGTTGCTGTCTTGTTTTTATTCACTAGGGCCCGGAAGTGAATCATTGCGGTGAATGGCTAGAAACCGGAAGTGACATCATGGGCGAACTGGAAGCGCTAGTACTCCGGTGCACATTGCCGCGATGTTACAGTCTCACCCTTTAGAGCCCCCTCCGGGGTTCATGGCCTACCCCTAGGCCCTGTCTATGATCAGGGACGGATCTAGGACCTGGTCCTTGGGTACCCAAGCCCTCTCCTCCGGCCCATACCCCTCTCAATCAATCAGGTACTGTAGGCCCCTGTACCTGCGTGAGTCCATGATTTCCCATACTAGGTATGCTGGGGCCCCGTCTACTTCCAGTGGGGGCAGCCGTTCTCCCTCGCCGCCCTCCGGGTTGCGGGCCCGTGGGCCAGTTTTAACAAGGACACATGGAACGAAGAGGACACACAGTAATCCGGTGGCAGTTGCAGTTTGTATGTTACCAGCTTGATTTGTTGCAGTATCTTGAATGGTCCCACATACCTTGGACTGAGTTTCTTGCAGGGTAGCTTTAGACGGAGATTCTTGGCCGACAGATACACCAGCTGCCCAGGCTGGTAGTCCGGATTGGGGCGGCGATGCCGGTCGGCCTGCATTTTCTCTCTCCGGACTGCTCTCTGTAGGCGAACATGTGCCCCTGCCCAGGTTTGCTCGCTCCTTGGCATCCAATGGTTCACAGCAGGTACATCGGCGGGCTCCCCCGACCACGTGAACAGTGGGGGCTGGTACACCAGGACGCACTGGAAGGGCGTGAGTCCTGTGGAAGCATGGGTTAGCGAATTCTGTGCGTATTCGGCCCAGGGTACGTACGTGCTCCAGTCCTTCTGTGCTTGGCTGCAGTATGTCCAAAGGTACCTCCCGAGCTCTTGACTCAGCTGCTTGACCTGTCCGTTTGCCTGTGGATGATAACCAGACGTTAGGCTCACATTTACATTTAAGCGTCGACAGAAGGCCCTCCAGACCCGGGAGGTAAACTGTGGCCCCCTGTCGGTCACAATGTCCTCTGGGAGCCCATAGTATCTGAAAACCTGGTTGAACATAACCTGTGCTGTCTCCCATGCCGTGGGGAGGCCCCTCAGTGGTACCAGGCGACAAGCCTTCGAGAACCTGTCTATGATTATCATGAGCGTTGTGTGCCCCTGGAATGGGGGAGATCCGTGAGGAAGTTGATGGAGAGGTGGGACCATGGATGCTCCGGAATGGGGAGTGGATCCAAGAGGCCGTCGGGGGGGTGCCAGGATGGTCGTGACTGAGCGCAAAGGCGACATGTTGCCACGAAGGCCTTGGCCTCCGTCGCCAGTGCGGGCCACCAAAAGGCCCGTCACAAGAGGGTGACAGTGCGATTCACCCCGGGGTGGCCAGGACCCACCCAGGAGAGGCGTGGACCCATTCCAAGATTCGGGGGCGTAGTGCAGTGGGGACGTAGGTGCGGCCCACAGGGCAGTGGGCGGGAGCAGGTTCCCTTTTCTGGGCCTCTCGTATGTCTTCCATAAGTTGCCACTGAATGGGGGCCAAGATTATTGACGTCGGTAGTTCAGTCAGGTTGCTTGCATCGATGTTATTTATTACCAGATATGCTTATGGTTAGGTTTGGCGGTATGGATCCATTCTGGGCGGACTCCATGTGCCCGTCCGAATGCCTTGCTTGGACTGGGCGGGGAGAGCTGTGAGTCAATCCCTCCTGGGGTGCAGAACGGATCCCGTGCTGTACGCGCAAGCTTGCGCGCAGCTGCTTGTTTCTTGCGTGTTGACCGCCGCATGAGCGGGGAATTGGAGGCTGCGCGCAGGAGGTGCCGCACGCTCGATTAGCTCTTCCTTGGATTGTTTGGTTGTGAAATACGGGTTTGTTGCTGTTTTCTTTTTCTTTGGTTTGCCCGGTGGAGAAGGGGCAGGGGAGGGTGTTTGAATGCCGTGCGGCTAGCGATAGACACGGGGAAAAGGCTGTGCTATAAAGGGACGCTGTGATTGCCGTCTGGATCTGACACGGCTGGCTGTCGCTGATTGAGCTTCGACTATCGCACCTGCCTGAACTAACGCGAGGCTCGATTATGGTCTGTGGAGCTTGTGGGGTGTCGGCCGGATCGTGGAGGCATGATAGTGCGTCGGCCTTCCCGTTCTTGGAACCTGGGTGGTAACTTATGGTGAAGGCAAATCGTGTAAAGAACAGCAACCACCGGGCCTGGCGTGGTGTCATTCGCTTGGCCTCCCTGATGAACTCCAAGTTCCTGTGGTCGATGATGGCCTGAAATGGGTGTCGTGCCTTCTCCAACCAATGCCGCCATTCTTCTAAGGCCACCTTGATGGATAATAACTCTTTATTGCCCACGTCGTAGTTTCTTTCTGCGGCGCTAAGCTTTTTTGAGAGAAAGGCGCAGGGGTGGAGAGATAAAGAACAATGAGAAAACGGCTTGGTAAAGTTTGGCGCAACAATACTTCGCGTCTTCCTGTTGTTGCTGTCTTGTTTTTATACACTAGGACCCGGAAGTGAATCATCGTGGTGAATAGCTAGAAACCGGAAGTGACGTCATCGGCGAACCGGAAGCGCTAGTACTCCGGTGAACGTTGCCGCGATGTTACACCATTTCTTTTGTATTTTAACCTGTGATTTTGGTCATTGTTTATGTTCCAAAGTAAACTTTCATCTTAGTTTTGAATTTGCTTGTATTTGGCTGCATTCATTTTACCTTTAATGTGACAACAAGCTAGTTCCTACATCAAGAAATCAAGGATCATTAATTACCAAGTTCAGGCCATCGCAAAGATCACATTTTGATTTATTTAACTAATGTTAATGAATACATTGAACAGCAATTATGCTGTTTTTTTTAGAAATATTTTTTCAATAATTGTTCATTTATTAAATCTATAAAACATGACACCAATTAACCTTATACTTAGAATTTTCATTATGGTTAATTTATCACTGACATTGAGTTACTCTGGTGCCTGCAATATTGCATGTAAACAGTGGTAAACAGAACAAAGCACCTGTAGCAGCTGGTGTTTAGGCACAGCCTGGCATCTATATAAGGTCTGGGATCTTATAAACCCAGTCTGCACCATTACAAAGGGGACAGATAACAAAGAATTGTGAGCACAAGTTTAATAATTGTTTTATATTTAAACTGTGTTATTTTTAATGTTAAATGTGTTTAATATTAACCATATTGTATTATTAATTACTGCATGACACAAACATGAACTCCAAATGATGTGTTGGCATATTTGCTAGGATCAGGTTGGAGTTGTGGGAAGGTGAATATTAAGGAAAGGTTCTTTATTAGTTTGCATTCGATCTCCTTTCTATTTTTTATAATGAATAAAATACGGGTAGGAGTTGCAACTGATTGCATTCGTTTTATTTGCATTTTACTTAGAATCCCTACTTTTTTTTGAATGTTTATATAATCCTGATGATAAGCCTATTTACTCTGATTCTGTGTGTGTTTGTGTTCAGCAGAATGTGTTATGTTCCGTTAAACATCTATATAATGTTACCGTTTTATCTGTATACTGTGATTTGAATCCAACAGACCAGTGAAAAGAGAGCAAAGATGAAGGTCTGGTTTCTGCTGTTTGTGCTGCTGCCACTCTGCCTAGATACTGGTAATCAAAATGCATTGATAGCTTAATTTATAGGGACAATTTTTTTTTTAGATAACTGAATACTAACTTAGACCACTGAGAATACTGCATGTCAAAACAGTCATATATTTCAACAGATCTAAATATAAAACTTTTAAAGGATAATCTGAGAGCAACACCCAGATAATTCAATATTTTTGTTATCTGTAGATTTTGTTCTCTGTCTTAAGACATAAGTGTAATTCATGATTTGTAATGATTAATCCATAGGAGTTGCAGCAGAATTTAAGATTGACTGCTATGGGGAGGATTTCATAATGGTGAGGCACATGGTCCTGCATTGTGAAAGCCAAGTGAAGCAATCCTGTTACACCAGATGTAAGCATCATTGCACATTACTATACTTATCATTAAGCCTAATGTTATAGTGTGTGTTTTCTAAAACAGCATTCAAGTATGTAGAATATCAACTGGTGTCATATGTTTATTTTGAAATAAAAAACATTATGTCTGAAGATTATAGTAGCAAACACAGGAATTATATTCTTTATCGACTTAACCTGGGAAAAAATAAACAGTTTTCATGCATGCAGCACAGCATTGTTTAATCCATTCATGCTTAATATGTCTTTATTTCTGAATGTGTTTTCTCCAGCATCTGGACAGAAGGGCTGTATTCGAACAGAGTTCTGTAAAAGACCTGGCTGGAAATGTTGCGACACAGACCTCTGTAATGCCTAACATTAACAATAGAGAGAACTGAAAAACACTGACTATCAACAATGGCTTTTTTATTATTTTGTCTGTGCGTAATAAACAACTGCAAATGATTACTGAATACTTTTGTGTTATTTTTGTGTTAAAATTCAGCAAACTCAGTTTTGTTATACAACCTGTTATAACAACATGTGAAGTGGCATACTGCAGCTTGTATCCGAGCCGTGTTGTGTTTAATACCCAACAGGACTGTGTGCATTCTCGCCAGCCGATCATTTGCAGTGTTCTGGTGCCATCGTCTGGGCGACTCGTAAACGGTGTTTGAGTCCATACTGCGCATGCACGGGAACTTAGCGCATGGGCAGAGTTTGAGTATCATATCACTTCTGAGGGCGCAATAACCCCCAGAGGTGATGCATACTGTGTTCTGTTAATATGTTTTTCAACATTCTTGGGGAATTGCAACATTTGGGAATGCGGTGAAAATTTTATTAATTTGTATGAGAAGTTATTGTGACTAGTGGCTAGTGGGTGTGCACCACTAACAAATTCTCTTTTTCTCTTCATTCGGACCGGACTCTGTTTTTCGCACAGAACAACTGGGAACATAGACACTCTCCCCTAGCCGAATCCTGAACATCCGGGGTTCGGGAGCCAATGAACATGGGGGCAGTGGGCTCCGTACCCCGCAAGAAACTCCATCAGACTGCCTTCTTCCTCCTCCTCACCCCCTGAGAGTGGGGATGGGGGTGAGGCTGCAGGTCTGGCTGTGTTGTTTGAGCTGTTGCCGACGGGAAGCTCTGCCTCAACCAGGCAGCTCTGTGTTCTGGCACGCTGTGACCCGCTGCATTTGCGGCCAGCCTCTGCCATCGTCGCAGCTTTGTAAGCTGTAAAGCCTCATCGTCCCTCTACTTTTCCTCGCACCTCCTCTACATTAATGACAAAGCCGATCCGAAAATACTGCTCGCAACAACTGGTGCATCTAGAATGGCTTCCTCTTCTCTGTCGGAGAGATTACCATAGTAGCCATGGCTTTATCCGCAGCCTGAACCGCGCATCTAGGTAGCCGTAGAGAGAGGTCCGAAACAGCACAGATCTCCTCCCAGTGCGTCTGGCCTATTGTGGTCGACGCTTCATCCTGTTGTTCCGCTTGGTATGCGGTCAGCATAAATATCGCGTTCAGAGCTCTGACAGAGAGGTCGACAACTTTATAAGCACATTCAGTCATGCTCTACTGGAAACGGTCCGCTTTAGAGGGCAGTGACGGGCTTGCGGCCACCACGTGTCTGGGGTGCTGGTGCACTGCAACCAGAGGATCCCTGGGGGGCATTTGGAGAATTCCTTCCATCTCCATTCCTTCTACATTGAGTGCAGATCCTCCCTGCACAGGCAGTTTGCTGGTAAATGGGACCGCGACTTCCTCCAGAAGCTCCGGAAATCCAGGAAGTAGCTGTTGTGCTGCCCATTTCATTCTTGGCAGCCTCTTCCCCTCATAGCGAGACTTTGCAGTTTCTGCTAACACAGTCGGCCAAGGAATGTTAAGCCTCTCTGCAGTGCGTTTGCACACATCCTGCAGATCGACGCTGAGGAGGATGGATGGAGCCTTGTCCACATCTTCCATGGGACAAACCGTGGCGAGTAGCCATGTCTGGTGCACAAGGGGGAGGAAAGGGGAATCCTCAAAGTCTTCACCCTCCTGGGAGATGAGAAAATCCAAGTGTCCCTCTTCCTCAAAATCGAGCGCATCCTCTTCCTCATCAGTACTGAGCAGGGCAGAGGGACACAGATATCAAGGTGCTCACCCCAGGTTAAATCCGTCATGGTGGGCAGCTCAGCAGGAATGGATATCTGCACGGCAGCTGGAACTAGGCTAAGTGACAGGAGGGTATCCTGCCCGACAGGCTAACTTGGCGTGCTAGCTTGCAGCGGAGGCTCTTCATAGTTAAGTGCACCCAGTGCATACAGGAACCAGAGTTTTAGATCACTATTTGGGCATGTTGTAGCCCAAGACACACAGAGCAGACCTGATGTCTGTCCTTGCCTGAGATTTTGTTCACGCATGAACAGAGCCACACGGTGTTCACCGCACTAGACGGGGCGGACTGCATTGCTACAGCCATAGCAAACAGAACAGTCCTTACAACAGCTGGAGTGCGGGTTGAAAGGAGTTGGGGCGAAAACGGCTTGTTGGCCGTTCATAACAACAGTTCATAAAAGTTTTAACTCGCAGTTAAAATTATTGTCACGTGTACATTATATGGGGTACAACATACAGTAAAATTCTTTGGCGACTGACCGAAAGTTTGCCGTAAAGTGGGGGGTGAGGTAGAGAAGGAAATTGCAGAAAGGGGTTGCATATAATTACTATTTGCAATAAGTAATTTCTAATTACAGATGTACATTTATATGCAATATATGTATGTCAATAATATATACTAATAATAATACTAAGA